>JAODKM010000040.1:3577693-3589512 GCA_026780845.1 Petrocephalus sullivani
GCCCCTAACCACACATTGAGCACTGGGCCTCTGTCCAGCCCTTAGCAGAAGAGAAAGGGCAGAGAGAGTCCCCCCCCCCCCCCCCCCCCCCCAACAAGGGAAAGAGCCCATTATATTACTGCAAGACCCAATCAAAATTCAAAGCTTAATGGTTCTAGAACAAGAATTCTATTTAAGAATTTTAAAACTGCTGAGATTCTAGAAGCGTTCCAGAATAGTTACTGCTTGGTGATTTCATTCTACAACGGTACATGCCCCACAAAAACATTAATACATAATCAAATTTGATGATGTACCCCGCTGATTCATAATGCATTTTCTATAGTGATAGCTTATATATCTTTATTAGAAACTCCAAAGTGAAAATATATGTGGGAGAAAAAAATGACTTCGATGTAAAAATGGGTTGGGCTGCTTAATTATTGTTGGTGTTTTTGTGTGTGGGCATATCGAATGCACATCAGAAACTGCAGGAGTGACACACACGGTTAGATGGAACAATAAATATGTAAATAAGTAACGGGTGAGAGGCCCACGCCTTATGCATTTTAAACGGGACAATTCTTATCCATTCAGAAGCCATCTTGATGGGTCCCGTCCATATGGAGACGAGACAACCTGAGAACAAGGTTTCAATTTCATTCCTCATACTACAAAGACAGGAAAACATATTTTATATGCACATTATACAAATATATATATATATATATTTTTAAAATTACTATAATTTACAGAAAATAAACCTCACAAACATATCAGGACATCTTTGGACACAGAAATCAGTCACTTCTGCCTTTTGAGGTGAATAAATATAGTGGACAGGTCTAGAAGAACAATGAAAGACCACAACCATTTCTGACCAAGACAACCAATACAAACCAGTCTTCTAGGAATATCTACTATATTATCTGGGCTATACATTACCTTTCCAATACTGGGTTAAAGTTCAAGAGAAACATGTAAACACCTAGAAATATGAATACCGACCTCAATATGAACAACCCCCACATCCCAATTAAGTTTTTAATATTAAAAAATGGAACCAGTACGACAAACTCACAGCCCAGAATTTTATGGGACATTGAATCTTATCTTTTCTCCCCTAGATGCCAGGATCTCGCTCATGCATGTGCGCTCGCGCACACACACGCGCATACACACACACAGTACACAGATAAGCACAAGCAAACAGACACACAAAGAATCTAACGTTTTTATCAAGGGACAAAAATACAGCACCCCACTGGAGAGAGTGCTTCACATTGTCTGCAAGCTTCAAAACGGAGGGAAAAATGTCCGACAATTAGCCATCTTCAAATTATTAACTTCCCTAGTTAGCAACGCTACATTGTCGGAAGACTATGCAAATTAGAAAAGCACTAGGAAAGACCTCAAACGGCACCCACCGTTAACTGGAGGGCTCGCACTCTCTTCACAGCTGATTAACAAAGACACAGTTAAGAATTTTCTATTCACCCCCCCACCCCCCCCCATCTGGCTTAACACCTACATGGGGAACGAAATAATAAATATACAAGAAAAAGAAGAGTCAGCCAAGGGTAATCTTAAACAAGACAATGACCTTAATGCTAAGCTAAATTATTTTGAAATAAAAAAAAAATAAAATAAATAAACCAGAGAAACAAAGAACTGTGTCATACGGTCATTTCATAAAACGCTGCTCTGACTTGCAAATATGGCAGACGGAAAACAACTGCTACGGACATTATTACATGATAAAATACCTCTTGGGTCACTTACATAATTGAGATTGAAAAATCAGTCCCCCCCCCCCCCCCCCAGCTTTCCAATGGATTCCAGAAAATTCTAAGAAGAAAAAAAAAACTGCATGCTCTGAAAGTACAAGATTTACAAATGTTACTTCAATAGTTTAAATAAAAGGTAAATAATCCCAACATGTCAGGACATCAGAAGGAGACAACTCCCCAAAGGACTCTCTGCATGGACGCCAAAGGACTCTCTGCATGGACACCATTTTTCTAGGTCCATCTACAATAAATGTGTGCAACAAATGAAAGCAGAATTCTGCCGGCATCTTCAGCAACACGCAGCATCATTCGAAAAACATCATTAAGGCACCGGATACAGTCTCCTCAATGCAATCTCTGCTGATTCCAAGAAGTGTGCAATAAAGGAACATAAAAAATTTTAAATTTAAACAGCAAAATTCACTGAGAAACATTCAAACAGTTCAACATTAGCAAGCACTCCAAAATCACAACAGGCTTTAAAATTTAAAAATTCCCTGTAATCTATTGCTACTATCCTACTGTTTTACAGCTTTGAAAGATTAAGCAAACTGTGAAAACAGCAAAAAAAAAAAAGCACAATCTGTATCTGTTTTTTGCAAGAATACAATACTTCCCAAGAGTTCAACTATTACAAAACAATCCATGCCTTTGTTGACCATCTCCTGTTGATCACAGCAGGAGTCCATTTTCTGCTGCTTGGTAGGAATCTGTTTTTGACAGAGATTTTCTGGTCATTTTGGCTGGAATGGGAGAAGGCTCTACACTTGAGGTACGCTTTCGGTCAGCTTTTGAGGGTGCAGTTTGTGCTGGCATGGCCTCCATCTTCCTTTTTGACCTAGTCAGCACTTGGGCTTTTGAGGGAGAAGGTGCCACCTCCACTTTCGTCTGTCTGGAGCACCCAATTTCTTTGACGCTGCTTTCAGCTTGTTTCGTCGGTTCTTTTGGGTCTCTAGAACTCATCTTCATTGGGCTCATTTTTTGTACCCCACACACATTTACCTTTTTACTTGCAGCCATTCCATCTTCAGCTTTACCTTTGGATTTCGAGGTTACTGGCGAAGGCGGTTTCACAACCGACCGTGATGATGGAGCAGTCCTGGCAGGCGTCTTGCCATGCTTACCATCCATCAACGATCCAGCACTTCTACTTTTAGCCTGTTTTCCGGGACCGAATTCTCTAGCAAGCTGCTTTTTACTAGGAGGGGTCGTCGGTGCCTTCACTTTCGCATCTCTGTTCGTCTTTAATTTACTATCTTGTGAAGGCTTTTTTAATGCCTGTGGAGGTGATTTTATTTTGGGCACAGACTGTGATGAGAGTACCGCTTTCACAGAGGCGTCTTTGCCAGGCTGGAGTTTCTGCCGTTGTCCTTGCAGTTTCTCTCGGATGTTGGAGTATTTCCTTAGGATCCGTGACCTAGCAGGGAGGTTAGCACTTGCTGCTGCCTGTGAGCGGGATGGTGGAGGCTGGGGATTGGGTTTACTGGAGATTCGTGTAGCAGTTGTCAAGTCCGTCTTCACCAACTCCTTGCCAGAAACGCCACTGTGCTCCCGGGTCTTAGCTATGAGCTGCTGGTTCTTGAGATTGCTTTTGACTGGGGAGCAAACAGGAAACTTTTTGAGATGCTTTTTTAAACGTTCAGCTTGTAAGCTAGGGAAGAGAGCTCGGGAGTTCCCTGCCAAACCAGAGCCGGGAAAACCAAGCTGAGCTTCAGAAGGGAGGCGTGTATTGATCTTCTTAACAATGACAAGTGACCTTGTTTCAGTGGATTGTAAAAACCAGCGACAGACTGTAGCAAGGTCAAATGGCTTCATGAAGAGCATCTGTACTGGAGAGTATTTTTGCCCATCGCAAAATTTTGCCTTCCGGGACCTTCGTTTGCTCTTCCATATATCCTTCAGTCTGTCTGCTTTGTTTCGTGGCCTTGAAATTGGCTGTCCATCTTTGTCTAATGGAATCCATCCCTTCTGCATCTTGTCGTACCGGGTATTTAGCTTTGTGATTAGCTGCTGTGTCTCCTCTCTCCTCAGAGCTTCCAAAAACTTTGGAGAGCTTTCTATAGTGCTGTCAAGCCTCTGGATTCCAGAAGAATTTGAAACACTTTTCTGTGGTTGTAAGCCTTTTCCCACTGTTGCTTTGACAGAACAGCCAGCATGCCTGCGCTCATTTGTCTTGTCTATAGAGACTTCGCCTGGTCTTCCAGGAGCCTTTGAAGACTGGGATCTAAGAACCACTTGACTGGATTGATTTAAGGTACAAGAATTAATGGATTTAGCTAATCGTTTACTCTCTCTCCTTGCAGGCAAATCTTCCGAAGAAACCCCTGCAGAAGCTTCATTATTGCCAAGGTCTGGAATTTCACTTTCCTTCACGGAATCATTCGCAACTACAATTTCCTCCAAGAGACTGGCTTCCTTTTCTTGCAAGTTTGTACCATCGATCATATTGATGGACTCATTGCTCCCATTCTCCCCAGGCACTTCATGTGACACAGATTTGGAATTTTGTCTTGTTTGTACCCTATTGTCTCCAACCTTGCAATCACTGGGTTTGGCGTCTGAAGCTTGACTTTTATTTATAGGAATCTCGGCGCTTTCCAGAGCCGTCTTATCAGAGGCAGGTGGCAAACAATCAGATGGTACTGTTCTGTCAACGCCACTTTCCTGTGACTGTTCAGAAACGGTACTCTCAGGATCATTTTCTTGCAAACTTTGAATAGGACTCAAAGTTTTCATTACGGTTCTGGAAATTGTTTCAGATTCACAAGCTCTTATTTGGACCCTACTTCGCAAACATCTATCTGAATTTTTACTGCCATTCTCTTTTGAGATTTGACTTTTTTCTGGGGTTTTAGATGTAATAATTTCTTGAAATTTAATCTCACTCGCATCATCTTGCAGAGCAGAGTCCATCATCGAAGAGGACTTCTCCACAAGATCATCTTTCACACTTGTGCTCTCTGTCTCAGTATGTTGATGCTCTTCAGCTACTACAGGCTCTGCGCCGTTTCCGAGGCACGATATCACCATGTCCGACGACTCATTCCCTGACTGATGCAGAATTCTCACTTGCGGCTCACTGCATGAGCCAACTCCTTTTAGATCAGCACAATTTTCTTCCAGTGTTTCTTGAGAACTTCCGTCTAAAGCTATAACTGGCCTGATAAGGAAGGGATGTTCGTCTGGTGCTACAGCTGGCATGGACTCACTGGCATTAGTGATGTTTGAGGGCACCAGATTGTCCTGTGCTTGCTTGGTCACGCTCAGTGGTTGATCAGAAACCAGGATGACAGTTTCCTTTTTGTTTTTTTCTGAGCTCTCATCCATGCTTTTACCGTCTGGGACAAAATTCTGGATAAGATTCTCTTCTGGTACTAACTCTGACTCTTGAGAACCAATATATTTCTCACCTTCAGTTTGAAGTGGTCCCTTTTGATTAGTTATTATTTCAAGCGGTGACTCATACTCGTAAAGGCAGGAGGATGTGCCTCCTCTAGGTGAAACATGTCCCATTGGATCAAGTTCCACACTAGGTTGAGATAGGTCTCCTTGCGGACAAGATGGCATCAGCCTTCTAGGTCTTGGCTGATCTGTCTGACTAGTTTCTACAGTTGGCTCTGCTTGCGGCCCCTCTGTCACATCAACTCCGGTGCCTTTGGTTTCAATCGCCTCCTCAATAGGTGCTCCTTCACCAGCAGTCTCTCCACAGCCACCAATAAATGGTGCATCCACGGGTGGGATGCCATCAGGCTTAGAAAGTGCCTGTTTGGGGGTCACAGATTCAACCTCTGCCACTGGTGAAGGACAATTGCCATTTCTCTGGATTTCTGGAGATTTTCTAGCAAGTGTACGGACAGTCCTCAGTTCCAAATAGTCCTCAACAAACTTATAACCTCTAGTGCTCTTCCGAGCAGTGCGCCGTGGGGAGATGCGTTTCTTCGGTTCAAGGTCAATCTCTGTTATGGGTTTACTAATGTACACAATATCATAATTTACATCAGGGTCACTTATCACCTGTCGAACAGAAGAGTCCTTGATTTGAGTATGAGGTCCTCTACAACTTTTTCTAGCGGTCCTGGGAGATGCCGGCGAAACAGTCTTTGATGCGATTTTGACTGGATTAGGTTTACTGAACAAATCTTTGGCATGTCCATGGGAACTGCTTCCCAGAGGGCAGTCAAATGGATCACATGCTGTGTGGAGTGGTTCTGTGCTCAGGTCTGAAGACGCTTTAGTATTGCACTGATGATCCTCCAGAGTGCCAACCATAGTATGACTGGAGTTTGAAAGCCCCACCAAGGAGTTCTTCATGTTGAGTACATTAGAGCCAAGATCTCCTTTTGCCTGCTCATTTAGTTGTATGCTTCCTTGATCCATAAAATCTATGGGAGACAGATGTTCTAAAGGCCCACAGAAATGTGAGTCTACCTGCTGAGGAACAGGACTAGAGCAAGCCTGAGGAACTGAGATGTCAGGCACCTGCACAGCTTCATCAGTGGAGAGGTCCACAATGTGTCCTGGCTTCGACATGGGGCCAGAGTCCATCACTACAGTCTCCTCCAAGGCTACAGGATCAGCCGGTGATTTCAAAGAATGACAGGTGTTCCGGTCACTGACTTCAGTTTGCAGGAACTCCAAAGCATTAACAATCTGCCTCTGGTGATGAGGACAAAGTTTGGCCATGAACTGCTTCAGGGATGGCACAGACTGCAGGTCCCTCGCTTTCTCTGGGCTCAAATTCCGGGGGTCACTGAAACACAAACACAGAAATGGAAACAAACTGAAGCTGAGTATGAGAATTTGGGTACCAGATGGAGAATTAATGAGATGCATTAATGAGATGCAATCCATAGCTCCCCAAGTTAATCTTGACAGGTAGACATTTAACATACACCCCAAATAGCCAGACACATAACAAAAGGTGCCAACCTCAAAGGCAAAAGCAAGACTAACCCTGGTCACCATGACTCACACTTAAAATCAATGGCCTGCAAAGTGGACAGCTGTACAAATAATTCTACCTGGTTTACAAAGATAACCCCAAGGAGCCTGACTTACCTTTTAATACCCGTAAACAATGTACAATCCATTTCTAGGTATATGGAGGCCATTTGTCCATCATTCATGTCAAGAGTTCTGGCATGCCAGTATTTAAGGTCTTTCATACACATACTCAAAAATACCAAATAAATAAATAAATAAATAAAATCTGCTTTTATAACGATCCAAAAAATCTGGCTTTAAAAATGCTAATATTTTTACAAACCTGTCCGTCTACCAGTAGCATACCTCAAACAAGAACTACTTGGGGCCAGAAAAATTGGTATTTCATATTAACTGGTTTTTTCCCCATAAAGTAGGCACCACCAACCCCTTTAACAGTGTAACTACAGTCTTCTTAAATCACTAAATAACATTCCCCACATTAGCTAAAATGCTCTTGGCTCCACAGTCTCAGCGCAGATTAAAACAAACTAGACAAACTGAATTTGGGACGTTTAATGGATCTTAAAGGAGTCTGAACTAGAAATTGGGGGACAGTCTAATACCCTGAGGGCAGAAAATCATCCAGGAAACTGGCAACCAATTTAAATCATAAAAACCTTGCTCCATAATTTTTTTTAAGATATGGGGCCTCATTCAAAGGATTAAAACACACGAAGAATAAAAACCCATAAATAAACAGGACCACAGAAATATTTTCACAACAAAATTTATTAGAAGAATAGTGGTTTTGAAAAGAAGATATTCTAGCATCCATTGAATTCTACCTTACACAACATTACAGCTGAAATGTGTTGCGAAAATGGAGTTTTTTTTCTAATAGAATACAACATAACCAGTAAAATCTTACACATGCACAAAAGACGGAATTAATCAGCTTTGCCTGACGTTCAATGCAAAAAAAAAGACCATGGAAATCAAATTTTATTTTAAAATTACATACATTAGGAGACATTTTTCATTAGTCCAGTTGTAAATCAGATTTTGCATTCAAAACAGTTAACAAATAGTGCAATCAAACCAACATAAATTATTGTGATCATTTAAGTGCTCTACCACATAGACAATCATAGCCTAGAATAAAAGTCCAACCGACACAGTACAAAAAATGTACTTAAATAAAACTACAGTACAAGAAAAACATTAAATTATACAATCCTGACAAACTGTAAACGGTAAAAATATTGAAATGAGGTCCATTAAGGTTATGGAGCGCCTGCATTTGATCATCTGAATTTCTGAGAAGAGGGTCATTTTTTCCTGTGAACTTGTCAGTCAAAATGTAAGGAATGAGGTATATCAGAACGGAGATACCAGAATTACCCAAACACAAAATGGGGAGGGGGAGCATTAAGAACGAAGAGATCAGTTGTTGCTGACCATAGTCAGTCAGCCAGTGTTTTTTAAAGTCCTCCACACATTCATTTCTTTACGTTCAAAAACACATTACTGCCACTATCTGAACAAAATATTTTTAAAACCAGCACCACAGAAGAATCAAGCTAAAGTTAAGAAAAAGAAGGGAGGGGGGAGATGGAGAGAGAGTGGTGGTCTCCTTGACCGGTGTAGAGAAATATTATTCAGAATATAGGGAGAAAAAAAAAAGTTCTCATTTTGTTATAAAAACCAATCACTTTGATACAAACCATTAATATCTCAGAGACCTTTGATTCCATATTTAAATACATCTAAATGTAGATATATTTTCACAATTTGACAAAAAAAAAAAATCAGTCAGTTTCTGTACAAAACCCCATCACTCTCTGAAAGTAGGACTACTGCAGAGTTGTTAACATCATTACTTTAATGGCCAAAAGTGCCACCAAATAGTATTTTAAATGGCTGAAAAGTGGATTAATAATAATAATAATAATGCCACAAAATACAAGACAAAAAAAAACCTTGGACGGATAACAGTCTGGAGCAATTCTGTAGTTCTGTAGTTCCATTCACACGGGACCAAAGCAAAGCTAGCCAAAGGCCAAAGACATCACCATACACCTCGTGTGGTCAGGTCCTTCAAACCAAAGCACTCTTCACAGCAGGAAACACTTTTACATTCTACAAATGCGACAGACGCCCAGAAAAGCAGCCTGACACCGATCCGTTTAGTGGCAGTTAAAGAAAAGAATGCCAGAGCGTTGGTGATCGGAGGCACGGCGTGCTGGGGAATCTAAATGCAGCTCGGAAAAAACACAGTTGGCTAACACCTAACCCAAACTGAGTTTTAAATCGACATTCATCATGTTTTGTGGCAGGCCCATGTGTATAAATGCACAGATGCATCTATTAAAAATACACATAACCTACAGATATAAAAGGAAATAACGAAAAAAAATGGCAACTTGTCCTTTTACGTTGAGTTTAATTTAGTTAACAACAAAAAAACCCAAACAAACATAAGTCACTGCTAGGCCTCAGAATCTCGAGAAAGTACCTGAATTGAGTGAGAGCAGTGTATGTAACTCGTCCCTGAGGGTTTCCTTATGTCTTCTTACTTAAACAGAGATAAGTCAGAGCCTTAAACCTGTACAAAACATCAAATCTATGGACTTTTCGGGGGAAGAAAAACCACAATGAAGAATGGACTTACAAGTATAAATTGGAAATCGGGAAACATGACGGCGACGAGGACTGAGAACACGGATGCACACACGCGCGCACACACACACACACATACATACATACATACATACATACGTGCACATTGTTATTTAACTATACACAAAAACTGTTAAAAGCTTCAGCCTAAGCTAAGAAACAGCAGCGCCAGAAGCGCGTACTATACCTTGGGTGTCCTAATTCTTAGCGAATGGCTCATGTCATTTTTAAGTCTCCTAGTCTGCCAAAGTGACAGGTTTTTCTCTTGCATAATTTCCAGTGTTTCCAACATTCTCCATAGACATTCAAATCAAATGCCTCACAGTAGCTCATTACAAGATAGGTATTCTCTCTGACCCAAAACACTGGCTCACATGCAAAATAAAAATCAAAATACACCTGTTTTCCCCCATCCTAAGAACGAGGGACAAAAAGTAATTGATACATTGACAAATGCAGTAGTTTAAACATTTCGCTTACATTTCAAATGTTTAAAAAGGTTACCTATTGGCAAACAGACAATTTTTTAACAGCCTTATTTACACCTTGTCTGCAAGTCAGACAGGGAACCGGTGGTTGCAATACTTGACTAGTACTATACACGTCCATTGAGAGAAATAGGAAAAAAAAAAACAAAAAAAAAAACTTTCATAAATATACCATCATCTGTACAGTGTTAGAAAATTCAGCCCGCTGCCCATGTATTCAGAGAGAACTTTAAGAAAGCAGATTCTTTGTGTTTACCTTGGTCGCTAAAACCATCCGTCCTAACTCAAGCGGGACACAAACTGCAAAGAGGAAACTTGCCAAAAACGAGGGACAGATTAATATATTATTTCTTATTCCCTGAATTAAATACAGTTGAAAAGTTGTATCCCTCCCACGAAGAGTATATTTTAATAACTAAATATATACAATGTAAAGTGTGTATGTGTCAGTATATATTTATATATAAATGTTTTTTAAGAATGTAAGATGCAGATTCTCTTTTAATGCTAAAACCCTTTTCTTGTACATTCAGTGAAACATAGAAATTAGGACAGTATTTGCTACAGACTTTGTGGCTTAATGTAGTTTTTTTTAAGTAAAATTGAGAATTAGTACCCAGGATGCATCTGTCAGGGAGAGTAGAAAAAAACAGAAACGCAAACTTCGGAGAAATAAATGCAGTCAGAAATGTTCAAAAGCCTGTGACATCATAACATGACACACAAATCTACCCTCTAATGAGAAAAGTGGCAATATAACTAATGGACAAGGGTGATTCCAGCGTAAAAAGTGAACAGCAAAGCAAGACTGAAGAGGAGCTTCATGACTGAACGCTGTCAGGATCTACACAGGAATACTTTCTGAGGTATAGCGCGTTGTATTGTTTTAATTAATCGAGCTTCAGTGATTTTTACAATCCTTTACAATCCTCGCTGTTTATAAAGCACTGAAAAAGATATTTGGCTGAACTTATATATAATTGGTACAGTCACGGAAAGACAGCCTTTCATATATAAAGTTTAAACCGTGTATGAACTACTGTTTGCCTTTGGCCAGATTAATGTGTGGGGTAGGGCTTTGTGAGACCAGCCTTGCTCAAGTAACGGGTACACAAGTGGGACTATGACACAGTCCAGGTTGCATTACGGGGCAACACCATCCAACCCGGAGGACGGACGGACAACGGGACAGCTGAAATCAGGTCCAGAAATCATGGCGTCTGACGCTTCAGATCAATCAACTCCCAACGTGTGGTTACCGGCTGCTTTTCATTACGGGAGCAAAGGTGCTCCGAGCAAGACATCATAAAGTGCCTGCAATGAATAAGGACGTCAGATGCGGAGTGGGGCCGTCTGGTGGTACTAGTGTTTAGACAAGACAGTAGAAAAAAGAATAAAAAAACAGTTCCTTCATTTTCTCATTTTCTTAGCATGAGAGTGGAAAATGAAATTGAGGCTGTCATTTAAAAAAAAAAAAAAACTCGTTCAGTTTGACTATATTAGCGAGGTAAACCACAGACATACCACGCCCACACAGATTTTAAGACAACATTAATTCAAAGAACGTACTCTGGAAATCATAACTGAAGGTGAGAAATTCTCTGGAATAAAAATACATGCATCTTAAGCCACATAAAGGCGTGTAGCTGTTAAATAATCAGAACTGTCTCTTAATGCGATCAGACAAAGGAATGAAAAAAAAAATCTGATATTTATACAACTTTCCCCTCCGTGATGTCTTCTACCAATATCTGGGATCAAACCACGAAAGACATGTCCCCTAAAGAGCTCAAACTTCAAAACAGTAACGAGTTTCTGTGGCAAATCGGCGCGATTTCGAGAGGGTGCCATCAGTCCCCTCTTCCAACACAGCTTCCGGTCGTGAGGATTCAAAATCTGCTACCAAATCAAAACTGCCCACCTACCGACCAAAGTAAAACAGGCTTGGGGGGGATTA
>JAODKM010000040.1:3589683-3601400 GCA_026780845.1 Petrocephalus sullivani
ATTGAACTCAAAAGGATTTATTACTATAGCATTTTTTTTCGACGCCAACAACGCACTATGTGGGAGAGGGGGGGGGGGGGGGGGGGGGGCGCGAAGACAAATATGATTCCTGCCACAGGCAGCATTCACAGGCCACCATGACAAAACCATATCGCATTCACTCTATTCATAGGGACCGTGTTAGACGTATATAAAATGAAACGGCCAACCCCAGACAAACACGCATGCCATACTGTTTTGTCACTGGAAAATTGCAGGCAAACCTTGGGGGGGGGGGGGGGGTTTGGGGGACATGCTACAAAATTATGTTTTGATAAAAACCACCTTAGAAAAAGCCTTGTCTATTTCTAGAGGAACAAAAAATGCTCTTAAAAGGATAGGCACACCTTTACCTGTGAAAAATGCTGCACGATTGTCATGGCAACAGACTGAGCAGCCCTTTCTGAGCCAATAGCACGACTGTTCATTATTATTAAGGTTGTTTACATTTAAAGGACATCTCCGGTGTCTTTCACTTCCTCTTTTTGTTCACATTGGGGATAAACAAAAAATGTGCTCCAAATTTATCCTAAATGATACATTTTCCGAAATTTTTTGAATTGACAAAAATGCAGAATATTTCACCGTTAGGGTGTTTTAATGGCTATGGGAAACCTCCAATTTCCAGGTTCTGGGGGTGGAAAGCTGTTCTGTTAAGGTCACTGAAATAATGGAAAAACATAACTCTCCCTCTCCATTTCACAACTTAAAAACAAAGAAAAATCTCTCATATTCACACTTTAAAGTCCAAACATACCTCATTTAATATTCCCTCTTCCTCTACACCCAACAAAAAGTCCTGATGTCATCAGCCAAATAGTATCTAGGGCTTCCGGTTAGATTCCAATACCACCTGATCTACATGATGCAAAGATTCTTCTTTAAGTACATCATGTTCAAAAACAGGACAAAGAACCCCAACGCTGGCTTTAAACAGGAGATCACTGCAGAGAGACGAGACAAAAGAGGGTCCCTCTCCTGAAGAGTCACCTCTCACTGTAACTTTCAATATGCATAGTTCCATTACCTTAAACGAACATTACGATACTCCTCCCACGCCTGCTAAAACATCAGATCTGACAGGGCAAAAAGGTAACTCAGGAAATATCACTGATAGCACCTGCATCCAATCTTAGCTCTTGACTAAGGGTTAGGTGTGACCTCCTGATGCATGAATACAAGGGCGTTCCCTCACCATGACACAGTGGTTCAGTTCAGGGAATGCCATGTCACACAAGACACGCCCCTAAGATTAGCTTCAGCCTAAATTCTAGCAGCTCTAATTCCATGCATCTGTGTGGTGCGCCATGCCTATAAATCAATGCCATCAATGCAATATCAGGCTTCAGTTTAACGACACTCCAACCATCTTAGGGGTTTTCAGCAGACCGAGTCAGCAGAAACATGCAACGATGGAATTATACTTGTACGCGGATCGTAAACCTTAGTACTAAACAGAAACTAAACAGAATGCTACTGGTCTTAAACCTGGTCCTGACACCTAACAGATACCAGTGAATAAATCGATTCAACTTTTTTTTTTGTGTGTAGAATCCCGATTTTAGAAACTGCCACAAGATTTTACCTGACAAATTTAAAATGCGTCAGTTCAACCAGATGGTTCATAAATGCACACAAACCACCTAAAATTTGTGTCGGGTCAGTTGTGTGTGCTATGTTCTTTTAAGACCATGTGCTCGCAAAAGACAGTAGGTTTCACTCAAAGACCAGGGGTTGGATTAGGTCATATTTAAATAAAAAAAAAGCTGCACCTAAAAATCTACACATAAAACTAACTTTAATAAAAATCCTGATCTGTGTTATTAGCATGAGTACAATCAGCTGCTCCAGTATGGTATATCCTGAGGTATAACTGTTGATCAGATATGCGGTATATAGAAAACACTCACACATGCTCACAAACGCACACACACAAACACACACACACACACAGATCAAAAAGCATGGCAATAAAGTTTTTTTGAAAGTATTAGGTGCCATTTAGTGAAGGTGGCACACAGTTACTATAAACTGAGGTTTTCGGCATTGGTTGAGTTACAATCTCACAAGATATCAGCAAGCAAAAAAAAAAAAAAAAACATTAGATAAAGATGTATTTTGACATCTCTCCCATTTCATTTTTTTTTGGAATGCAATGTTGAACAAGTGCGAGGAGTGAATGGCTGAGAATTAACAATTCCACCTGTCCAAACTCCTGCTATTACGCCTTTCATCTCAAAAAGCGGATATCCCAGATATAGAGTTATGGGGGAGCCCCAGAATGTGACGTCAATCCTCTGGTTACGGCCGAAAGCCATTCTAGCAAACCATGATAGAGCATCAGGTTTGACCTTACACCTGAACAGGCCCTGAACAGACAGAGCAAAAAAAAAAAAAATAAAATAAAATCTCTCTTTAGACTCAGCTGTCATTTGTCACTTCAAGGCTCAGTGAGGTTGGTCCTTGTGGAAATACCTGAAAAAGCAGGGTGCCAATATTGGTCAGCCAGACAGGAGTTACCTCCTAAAGACAGAGGTGAACACAAAAGGAATGAGAGTCTAAAAGCGGAGGAGGAGGAATCTAAAATTTCCCAGAGTATCCAGTTCCCCTTCCTCAGACGCTCCTGAGTGGGAGTCCAGTTCGAGGCACGGAAGAGTCTATTCCGAAACTGAGGTATAGGCCTTGGACACTGCAGTCCAAGCTTACGTACATTTTTTCTTCCCCATTTAGTACAGGTAGTCAAGTCTGCATTCTCTAACCGACCAATACTGCAGCACCCTGCAGCTATCCTGAGCTGGGTTTGAAAGGCTACAAGTGTGTTCATGCAAAAACACCAAAGGGGTGGGGGGGAACAGTCGGTTTTATGTGAAAACATTGTTAGGCTGTAGTGTTTTTTTTTTTTCCTTCTTTCAGTCGATCATTACATTCGTGTTAATAAATAAATACCCTGTGACAGGGTGACAGGAGGGAGGAGTCATTTTTGTGGACAGGGGAATCTGTTAATCCACAGTTACGACCAAACGAAAAAACGGAGCAAATAAAGACATGCACCACATTATGGGAGATTTTATGCAGACTTACATGTTGAAGGTATCAGTGCACCAAAGAGCAGACTTTGGCAGCTTCCAGGGCCTTGTACTTCCTGAGCCCTCGAAAAGCTGGGCTGCTCCGTTTGGAAAGCAGTGGCACGATGTCACTGGCTAACTGGACGAGACGCCATTTAGGAAGGTTGATTCGGCACAGGTGAGGCACTGTCAAGCATTGTGGGTCTGTGTGTTGTTTTTTTTTTTAAACTTTATCTCTAGCTGGAAAGAGTGGGAATCTCTACTACAGCCAATACTGAAAAAGTGCTGTGCGTTTTGTCGTGCACTCAGAAAGAACATTTAAGTGCAACTGCAGCTGGGAGATATTTAGTGAAAAGGGTCATTACTACTTATACCTACATCTTAAGTGTTCAGAAGCATCTAAAAATGAAGGAAATTGTAATTATGGACATTACACAAAAGGACACAATAAATAAAATTAGAATGAGTCTCAAACTCAACATCTATCGCACTTCAGCGAGCACAACAAAATCTGAAAGCCGAGTGCTTTAAAAATATACAGCAATAAATATTCATCTAACATGATATTAAGATCTCAAACTGGACAGTGAGAATTCATGTGTGTCGTCTTATTATGCATTTATATATGCATATAGTGAACTTATGTTTCTGACTTGGTGAGGAACAGGACTGGCAGACGAAGTCGAGCGGGGCTGTAAAATCGGATAGCGACTCGTGAAACTTGCTCCGTGCCACTGATTTGCAAACATTTAAGCAGTAGCTAAAGTACTATATATATGACGGATGTTTCCTGTGCCAAAGTGGTGCATGCCATTTGGTTAAACACAAGTAAAAATGCACATCCCAAAGACTGATTTCGTTCTGCGGTTAGATGTGTGACAGTTTCTTTATACATATTTCCCCTCCCATGCTTCAGACTGGGCAAGCACCAGGCAGTGTTACAGCCACAATATTTAAGGTAATATGACAACTGCCAGTTATGCAGCTTCCAAATAATAAATGGGAGTAGTGAAAATCCCAAGACGTCATTTTGCTGAACAAGTGGTTTCTGTGACACGCTACACAGGTAAATCTCCACCTGTGACGGCTGTCCGCCGATGGGGGGCTAAGCCAAACTCGACAGATCATCCGTCTGCTCGCTTGCCCAGGTGGAAGAGGTAAAATCGAAAGCAAGAGCGTTTGGGTTCGAGAGCCAGCTTTCAATCATGTGTTCAGCCACTAAAGCTTTTGAGTTACACTCACCATGCCCCCCCCCCATCCGACTACCCCCTAATAGACATCCTTTTTAATTTTTTTTTTTCTTTTTTCCAAAAGTGCTATTTTTTCACAAATGTACAGACACACTGACAACTGACCCCGTCCCAACTGCCTTTTGCCCTCAGTTCACTTTTTCCACAAATTTTACATTTTTTTTTTTTACCCCAGGGCTCAGCATCAAACCCATATATCGACACCCTGACCCCCACCCTAAAGGAAAAAAAAAAGAACAAGTTATAGAAAACTGATACATTGCCCTTAAGTCCTGCAGAAAAAGTCTGTTTTAAAAGCATTGTAATATAGAATAAATCTCTCTCAGTTACCCTGAGTTGAAAAGGAAAATATTCTAAAATGAACATTGGCTTTAAGTCAGTGTACATATCTAACATTAAATTCAATCCACCCCATCCCGATATAAATGTACACGAACAACTGCTGGGGGGAGAAGAGAACTTAAGTTTAAAATTCATCATCCATAGCGCACCATCACTCGCTAAAATGGTGACTTAAAATGGCAAACGTGTCACGTTAGTGTCATTCAAGTTAGTGACCCACCCCCCCAACTCAGAGAAGAGGTAAAAGTGAAACGAGTTGTCGCCCACCAGGAAACGACAGAAAAATGTATCCAGCAGACCTTAAGTGCAGAGTGCCGAGATAGCAGTGATGAGGTAAGAAGGTCTGCCAGGAGCGTTCGAGCTCAAGAAGTCTGGCGAGCATCAACCAAGCGCAAGAGCAAACATGTAGTGCAAACGAAAGCGAACGAAAACAGAAGAGAAAACAAAAGTCAATGTGCATCCCTGAATGCTTTTGTGTTGTGTGTTTCTATGTGTACATGTCGTTAAAACGTGTTTCCGTAAGAAGCGTAATATATTAAAAGAAAGAAAATAAAAGCGATGTTGTACAGATAAACCTTAGCAGTCTACCGTTAAAAAGAAAATCCATTTTAAAAAGTTCGGTGTAGAGAATCCCTGGTGAAATGTATCGAGCGTGATTCCAGATTGGTTTGTTTAAACGCAATCCGTCGGCTTACCAATTTCCTATCTGAAATGTGTCATCTAATTCTTGAGAGAGAGAGGGCATCAGAAGGACTTAAAAATATTTGTGTTTTGTTCTAGGAATTAATCCCCCCCCCCATCCTGCGGTCCACAAATCAGAATATTTGTCCACAAGTTCTGAGCATCAGTAGGGCGTGGGTGGGGGGGTGACTCATTTTGCTTTACAGAACCTTTTGTATGGTCTCACGTAATGCATGGCTTCAATGCATTTCCTTTGCAACTTTCGGTGACTGTCCACACAGAGTCCAAGCAGCCGCTGCAGAAATGGGCAGGTTCTCCCCTCCTTCTCTCCGTTTCCTCTGTAAATCCCTGCATTTGTGCTGACCCAGATACTGCAAAGTGAATTGGCACGACTGAAGCCCCGTCCACCTTTAGTCATTTCTTTTTTTTTTTTTTTTTGCCTTACTCGTCCTTGGTCTCCGGGGTCCCCTGTGGCCCCTCCTCCTTGGGAGCGGGGTCAGCCTCTGCCACGGAATCCTGCCCTTCCAGCCGCATCAGCTTCATCTTCTTCTTTGGAGGGTTCTTCAGCGTGCCCAGCCGCTCCTTCACCTTATACTCCAGCGTGCTGTGGGGGATGCCGTAGATGTTCTGCGCCTTCGACACACTCATCTTGCCGTTCATCACCACGGAAATGGCCTCCTCCAGGATCTCGCTGTTGTATTGGCGGTATCGGCCACGCTTCTTCCGCGGCTGCTTCGAGCTGGGATCCCCCTCGGCGTCTGAGGTCGGGTACTGCTGCCCGGACGTCGACTGCTCCACGTCGGAACCCCAGAAGTCTGAAGAGCCGTCCAGCATGCCTCCCAGGGCCCCGCGCCGATGCTGCTTGGGCAGAATGGCCCTCAGTTTCTTGCTCAGAGCGTTCTCGGGGTGCGGTGCCACCACCAGCGAGCCGTAACCGTACAGGTCGGAGGCGTGGGAGTCCCAGGAAAGGTCCATGCCCCGCACTTGCGGGATCTTTAGGTCTACCGGCGGAGAGTGGCCCTGCTCCTTCTTAGCCTCCTGCACCTTTGGCGGGGCCGAACCTTTCGCCGGGGTGCCGGAGTTCTCCAGAAAAAGTGGCAAGTCCTTCAGGTCACTGAGGGCACTGTTGGCCTTTAGCTTGAGGAGGCCGTCGAGGTGCGGTTTGACCCAGGAAGAGCCGTCCCTGGGGAGCAGGGGATGCTGCCCGTGGTTAGGCAGGCCCGCCACCTCCGGCTGACCGAGGGAGATCCCCGGCTGGAGCAGGCGCTGCTTATGAGCCAGAATCCCCTCCTTGATCAACAGCGAGCGCGCTAGAGGGGGCTTCAGCGAGCCGCAGTTGCTGTAATTCTCCCTCGTCCCGTCCTGAAAGCTTCTCGGGGGCGGCCCGTCCTCGTCTCCATCTTGAAAGTTGTGGTCTGCTCTCATGGGACGCCTAGTTGAATGGAAGGAAACTGGTATAAGCAAAGCTTGCAGAGCCTAAGTGGAGGATGGGATGGGGAGGGGTGCTGGCCACTCCTTTACTAGAAGACCTTGCTTAGGTAACTTCACCTTCTCCTCTCCGTTTAACAAAATTTGCTTCTTTACAATGTGGGGTGGGTGGGAGGGGGTTGGGGGCAAAATGAAATGAAATAAAATGGGTCAGCTTATTTGTTAATTTTTTTTATTTTAGGTTTCTTTTTTCTGTTCACAAGATGGTTTGGAAAAAAAACAATACAAAATTTTAAAAAAAAAAACCTTAATGAAAACATTAACAAAAAGTTAAAAGAAGAAGAAAAAAACAGGAAAGATGGAATAGTTTAGCTCACTGAATAGTTTTAAGAGTTTAAGGAGGTGGGGGGGTGGAGGGGGTGCATTTTGCAGTGAAGCAAAGCCTTGTATGACAGTCTTAGAATAAACCCACATCAAGGAAAATGACAGATTAGTATCCGGTTAGGCTCAGCTCTGTGACGTTACCGCTAAACAGGTGCAGCAATAAAAGAGTAAGCCAAGAGGTGTGACATCACTACCAAGAGGTGTGACATCATAGCCAAGAGGTGTGACATCATAGCCAAGAGGTGTGACATCATAGCCAAGAGGTGTGACATCATCACCAAGGGGAGACACCAAAACAAACCTCGCTCAATTTGAAGGAGCCTCCCTCAGAGGGGAAATTTACCTGCTGTAGTGCAAAGAGCCGCACGGCAGAACAATGATCCAGACTCAGGGCCACCACATGATGGGCAACAGCCATTTGTTTTCATGGAATGCAAAATTCAAATGCTTTCAAGTCCCTCTAAAACCCTCATGTTGAACACACATGAATAGCAGCTTCAGTGCCACAGAATTAAATCATAACAAAGTAAGTCTTATCCTGAAAAAAATGCTTGTTAACAGGTCAACTAAAAAGTCATTTAACTAATTAAAAAATTACAACTGAGGTGAAGACGGTGCTTGCCAAGAGGAGACATGACAAGTGATGGAGTGCCTGCCAGGAACTCTACAGCTTTGGTATGGAGGGAAGGATCGCTTCTCAAATCAGGCAAATTAAGAAAGAAAAGAAAATCAATGAATAAATGAACAAATTAATGAATGAATAAAACAAAAAAAAAATGCACATTCAAAAACATGGACATGGTCATTAAAAAAAATTAAATGTGAGCTAAATAATAGATTCTCAGGAGGGGTCTGAACCTGAAGCTTATTTCGGCAAGAAAGTTTTAGTATAGAGACACTTGTACGAAGTGCAAGTCTTTAGGATTTCCAGTTACACTGGGTAAGTTAAGTTCCCAGAAACTAAGCACACAGTCTGAGCCAGCACTCCAAGACTACGAGGAATGGTGGAGTGGCCATGGGTATCCCGGATACTAACACCACCATCAGATCAGAGGACCCCTCCAAGTCACCTCAGCTGTCTGCTCACCTACTTCCTCACAAGAGGTCCTTTCTCTGACAAGCAAAATTTCAGGCCATCTTCATTTGGCCTACTTAGAATTCTATTGGCATAGCCCCCCCATTGCCATTAAACTACAAATCCAAGAGGATATTTGTAAAGCCGATACAGTAGGCACACTACTACCTCACACTACATGTGAGCAGGCCTGATCCAATCAGAACAGCCAACTACTACCATGTGAGCAGGCCTGATCCAATCAGAGAACAGCCAAGCACAGCCAAGACGACTCCACCAATGGGCATGCATCTGGGCGTGATTCAGGCTTATATCTGGGGCAGAGTTCTGACTCGGGTCTTCCCAGTAGACTCGTGCACAGTAAGATAACCAGATTACCCCCCCACCAACCCCCACTTTCAAATAAGCGCTATGCAGCAGATAAGCACCTCAGCAAATGCTAGAGAACCCATTAAAATTAGGTAACCATACAAGTGGACAGTGGCACCACTGTCAAAACGTATGGGATCTCTCATATTAGACTGCACCAATGTGTAACATACTCAATTTATAAGAAGTGAAATGAGGTAAGATTTCATAAGATGATTTTTTTTTTGGTTATATATCTTGAGTGACTTTAAAGAAAATGCAGCGCAGGCTAAACGAGACCTGCAGACTGCCCTGTGATGGGAGACACTGAATTATTAACACATCAAAACTCATTGGTAGGAAAAGAATATCAAACAGCCTCAGGCTTTGCATGCAGTTTTTTTTATATATATTTTTTTTTAACCCACTTAAAACACAGAACCCCATCACCACACACTCCAGCCCAGGCAGAATCTACATACCCTACAGAAGAAATTCAGCCATCAAACTTCCTTCTAGTTCCACACACAGACACACGATGTATTCCTGTCTTAATGAGGACCATCCATTCATTTCTATGGGGGAAACCCTAATCCCGATCATGACACCCTTAACCCCTACCCAGCAGAGGTGTCAATTTCAGGTCCAGAAAGTAAAAATCCAGACCAGGATTTTGTTTCAACCAACTAGTTGAGCACTCTGTGACTGTGACTCTCTATGCTCAACTGATTGGCTGAAACAAAATCCTGGTCTGGATTTTTACTTTCTGGACCTGAAATTGACACCTCTGCAACCCCAGCCCTAACCGTAACCATAAGTAACCAACCCACATACAAGACTTTTGGCATTATTACTTTATTGACTGCATTCATGCATTTTTACAAAATAAAGTCTGAAGTAGTGAGGACCAAAAAATTTCTTCACTAGTCACCTTTTTTGAGGATTTGCTATACTTGTGAGGTCCTTTGGTCCACACACACACACACACACACACACACACACACACACACAGCACAATTTTTATTGTTTTGCTTTGCCTGAAGTTCATGAGTTCATGCAGTTAAGTTCTTGCAGACTAAATGTTAAAGTACAGGCACGTCATGAGCACCACATCCTCCACGGAGCCCGTGTGCTCCTTATCAAACACGGCTGTGTGATGAAACTGGGTGGAGCACAAATAAAAGCTATAAATGAAAGTGAAAGCGAAAATGGCCTCTTACCCTTTCACTACAGGCGCTGTTGAGCAGCCGTGAGAGTTTTTACGGGAGATGCCCCCGGTGTTGTGACCTCTTTTGGTGGAAAGATCGAGCACTCCATCTGTGGAAACGAAAATGACAATGACAACAAGCAGAATGAGGTAGCAATGGCCAGGTAACACATTGAGGCCAAGGTCCAGACTACTGTAAACTGTCCCTGTGCCAATCACTTCGTTATCTTAATCTAAATCCCTTATTGGGCTGTCATGCAAGGCTCACAGCCTACACAGCATAAAGCTAATTTTCAGACATGCAATTTATTGCCACAAATATTGGGACACCCCTCCAAGTCATTGAATTCAGGTGTTCCAATCCAAGGCCACAGGTGTACAAAAAAAAATTAAATATTCAAACACCGCGGCATGCAGAATGCCTCTACAAACATGTGTGAAAGAATGGGTCACTCTCAGGAGCTCAGTGAATTCAAGTGTGGTACTGTGATAGGATGCCACTTGTGCATTAAGTCCATTCGTGGAATTTCGTCGCTACTAAATATTCCACACTCAACTGTTAGTGGTATCATAAACTAGAAGCAGTTGGGAACAACAGCAACTCAGCCAGGAAGTGGTAGGCCATGTAAAATCACAGACTCGGGACAGTGCATGCTGAGGTGCACAGTGTGCAGAAGTTGCCAACTTTCTGCAGAGTCAATAGCTACAGAGCTCCAAACTTCATGCAGCCTACAGAATAGCTCAAAAACAGTCCACAGAAAGCTTCATGGAATGGGTTTCCATGGCAGAGCAGCTGCATCTAAGCCTTACATCACAAGTGCAATGCAAAGCTGGACTCGAGAGCAGTAGGGACATGTCCTTTAGGGCGCTTTACCCCCCCACCAAGTACGGTACTTTCGGTATGGACTTCTGGTCATGTACGAGCACCAAAAGTTCAAGTACCGAAAGTTACAAACCAGCTGGGGTACTTCTTTGATACTTCGATAGTTTGGGGCAGAACTTGAAACACTATCGATAGCCCGATTACAACCGCAATACAACCGCTGTCTTGAAAAAAAGTCAGAAAACAACATTAAACGAAGAAAAGAAAAAAAAAATTCCGATCTGGTCAGAAGAACAGATACAAGGAGATCAGGATGGCATAAGCTATTTACAAAAGTATTTAATTTAATATAATAGGGCAGAGCAGTTTTGGAGAATTTCCAAATACAGCGATGTCATTTCGTTGTAATAAATATTGGGGTATTTATAAAGCAAAAATTACCCGTCTAGGAGTGATTTAAACAGCAAGGAATGATTATGATTGTCTCAGAGAACGCAGCGTTCATGCAAATGTAGCCGAGGTAAAACTTTAAACTGATTTTAAAAACATATATTGGATAAAATTGCAAAGTTAGCTAAGTTTTTTCCCTATATCAGACTAAAACCGTTTCAGCAAAACTTTAACTATCTGCGCTATAATGTCCGTACAGAACTGAAAGTAAGAACAAGTCTGATCTTAATGTGGCTGACTAGCGATGTAAGAACTGTATGTGCATAACATGCCATGTTAGATTTAATGTCCGACATCGTCCAGCTGTATAATACAGCAATTTACAAAATGCCCCGCCTCACCTTGTGCTTTTATTCAGCACCGGTAGTGGTTTTTACGTCAGTGGAAAACCAACACAAAAGTAGTAACGTACTTTTGGTACTTTACTGAGGTACCAAAAGTACGGTACCTGCCGTGGTGGAAAAGCTCCCTTATGGCGCGTTTCCACTGCATAGTACGGCACGACACGGTTCAGTACAGCTCACTTTGGTTTGGCTCAGTTCGGCTCAGTTTGCGTTTCGACTGCAGTTTAGTGCCGCTTTAGAGTGGGCGGGATTATCACGTGTCGTTATAGTTGCGCCGCCTC
>JAODKM010000040.1:3644143-3659429 GCA_026780845.1 Petrocephalus sullivani
GGGGGGGGAGGGAGGGGGAGGGAGAGAGGTGGAGGGGGGGGGAGGGGAAGAGGCAGGGGCGGAGAGGGAGGCGGGGAAAGTGAGAGAAGCAGAGAGAGGGAGGGAAAGAGGGAGAGAGACGCAGGAGGGAGAGAGAGAGGCAGGGAAAGGGAGAAAGAAAGGCAGAGGGAGAGAGAGGGAGGGAGAGAGGCAGACAGAGGCAGGTGAAAGAGGCAGGGAAAGAGAGGGAGAGAGAAGGAGGGAGAGAGAGGAAAGGAGAGAGGCAGAGAGAGATAGGGGGAGAGAGGAGGAAAGGGAGAGAGAAAGGGAGGGAGAGGGTATGGAGTGACAGAGCCAGAAAGAAAGGGAGAGAGGGAGGGAAAGAGGGAGAGAGAGAAAGCAAGACAGAGAGAAAGTGAGGGAGAAGAAGAAAAGTTGCTACAATCTGTATAGTAATTATTTCAGCTGGTTGCTGTGGCTGAAACCTGTAAGTACTGTGCTACATCAGGACCGAGCCGGAGAAGCAGAATGTAGGTACTGTGCTACATCAGGACTGGGCCGGAGAAGCAGAATGTAAGTACTGTGCTACATCAGGACCAGGTCGGAGAAGCAGAAGCTGATGCTGCAGAAGTAGGCCACTGCCTAACCATCCCCCCCCACCCCTACATCCCACAGTGCACCCCCTGCAGTGTCGCTGTGTATGTGTGACCTGCTCACACAGGTATCCCTGGGTTTCTGCCAAGCCCCACCCCCACAGGATGTCAGATGTTCCCCTCCCCCAGGTCAGAATGATATTTTACTGCCCCCCCAGCCAAGAGCCTGCCAAGATGCAAATTCTAGGGCATCGCTAAGTGGTCCATCATCACCTACTGGTGACTTTTGCAATGCATCATGGGTCAGTCAGCACCGACAATCAAGTGGAGGAAAGGTCTGTTGCACCGTAGCAACTTTCGCACAATAAAAATAGCAGAATAAAAGCCCGACTAAAATACTTGTAATTTTATATCCGCTAGTAAATGCCAATCAAAAAGGTCAATTTCTTATATAACCACGTCCAAAACGGCGGCGAAGTGCCTCTCCTCCTCAGCCTGGAACGAGGAACATCAGCCGTCGGCTTTCATTAGAGCAGATGGGGGTGAGTAAGCGGTGAGTCAGGCCTCACCCACAGCATAGGCGGCCAGCAGGAAGCCCGCAGAGCCGGCCAGAACCTGGAAACCGCTGGCTCGCGTCTTATGGACGATCAGGGCCATTCTGGTGATCTGGGAGACAAGCACCGGGCACCACCGTCGTCGTCACGGCATGACATGAAATGACACAAGGACCTAAAAACTGCTACGCTAAGCTAGCTGCTAACCAGGCAAATGCTAGAGGCCTTAGTAACATATTACTGCTAATAATAACAATGCGCATTATATCAGGGAACAGGACATACATCGCCACCGCTGTCCTTCAGTCCCACGATGTTGGGATGCTGGGACAGCGCGACCACAGCTTCCAGGGGCAGCTCCAGACCCGTGTTAGCCGGGACGCTGTACAGAATCACGGGAACCGGACTGGACTCGGCCACCTGCGGAGGGCAAATGGGACACGGGCCAGTCAGCATTGGCTGCAGCTCAGTCCATCCAGTCACATGCTCCAGACCTGGAGGGCAAATGGGACACGGGCCAGTCAGCATTGGCTGCAGCTCAGTCCATCCAGTCACATGCTCCATACCTGGAGGGCAAGCTGCTACTGAGAAGGGAAATCATTACTTCATATAAAAAGCCAGTAGGGGGTGCAGTGGTTAAAAGACAAGACTGAGTGGCAGTTACTGTCGGAAAGCACCTGCACCTTGGATATCAGCAAATAAAGAAATCGGGCTGCGTTATTTTCACTGGCTGGCAGCCACATTTGCTATTAGTCCCTATCATTTCCCTAAAAGAGGATTAAATTTCTATTCTTATTATTCCTTTGATTCTATTAGCATCATTATCCCGACTTGACAAAGGCAGCAAAAAAATTCACAGTCTCAGATATGGGTGCACAAATTTTAATCCTGACTTGCACAATCGCGTCATAAGAAGATCACCTGAGTGTAATGGTGAATCAGCGCACGGCTGTCCATCCTGCCGCGGAAGAAGCATGGCGTGACCACGAGCACGACGTCGGCCCCGGCCTGGGCCATGCGCTCGCTCATCTGCACCGTGGCCAGGGTGGCTGTGGAGAGGAACGCGTGCGGTGAAGCCCAGCTGCGCGGCTACACGGCCAAACTGCTTTAAAGCTACCTCAGTCAACACATATTAGGCCGTGATTTACCGACCGCTGGTCTTCTGGAACTAGAGGCACCTTCATTTCCCCTTCTCTCACCTCATAATTGTTTTATTGTAGTAATTAATTTCACCTTGCCCCCTGAAGTACTAATTAAAATATAATATTAATTAATACATAGAGGATTTGCGGTTCACTAGGGTAAGATGCCTCTATGGTAGCGACGCTAGCTTTGATTTAAAACAAAAATGTAAACAAGCTCTAAGCTGGCATGTCAGCTAGTCAGACAGCTATCACTGGGCAGGGCTGTATTATGTGAGCCTTAGCTCAGCAAATTAACAGCAGCGCACTGAAGAACAGCGTAATCATGAAGCCCAAGGCGACCATGAGCAGGTAACCTTCTGACTTTCAATCCATTCATCGAAGGCTAAATGCACCGGACTGACCCAAATGAGGCTGCAGTCAGTGAATGAACTCGGCGTCGGATTAAAGGCCTGCGGCAGAACCAATCAGAGGCACCGGCACAGACATCAGCACATGCTAATGGGAGCTCATTTAGTCCGGAACAGCGGCTTAATTAGTGCTGAACGAAACACATTTACCGAGACAAAGACGAGCAGGACGGGGAGCTTCCCCGCTGGGCTCTGCGACCGCAGTAACTGCCATGTTTAGCGGCAGGGCAGACGCCGAAGGGGCATTAAGGCTTACATTCGCACCCGGAGCCTGCCATCAGCAGCTTGTCCCCGGGCAGGGCACGCCTCACGTGCTGTACCACCTCCACACGCTCCTCTGCTGTCAGGTATGGGAACTCGCCGTTGGAGCCCTGCACCACCAGGCCTGGAGGGAGATGTAATCAGTCATGGGGAGGGAGATGTAATCAGTCATGGGGAGGGAGATTGGCCAGTACAAGGACATACAAGAAGCTGCTGGCCTTAGCACCTCCAGACAAATGCTACATTTCACTCTACCATCCATCCATCCATGTCGCAAACATGTATCCAGTACCAGGTCAAGGCAAGCCTGGATACAATCACAGAGAGCATTGCGCACAAGACAGGGGACACCCTGCATGGGATGCCAGTCCATCACAGAGCATTTTCACTCCACCTGTAACATAGAAGGTTCACCTACAGCAGGGGTGGGGAACCTGATCCATGGAGTGCAGGTTTTTGGGATGACCTCTCAATCAGCCAATAAGTCGGTCCCCAGGACTGGAATTAAGAACCACTGCTTCATTATTGGCTAATTGAGAGGTCATCCCAAAAACCTGCACTCACCCTAGCCCTCCATGGACCAGGTTCCCAAGTGTAAATCGGGGGCTTATTACAATGCATCTGCAAAGCTCTATGAATCCTGATCCCATCCCAAATTTGGGCACAGGTTATAATAACTGATGGGAATAACAACGTTAAAATAAACAGTGTTTAACGGCATCATTTCTTTCAGTAACAGGTAATCAAACTAATTACTGTTTCCATTGTTATAACGCCATCACCGTTACTGACAATAAAATGCAGCGTGTTACTATAATTAAGCCCACTGAGGTTGTTTTCATCCAACCAGTTATTTTTTTTCCCCTTTTCTTTGGTGAGGGGAGGGGGCGAGATAACTGCATACGTGATGATGATTGGCTACGGAAGAGTAAAATTTCACGGTAAGCCAACCAGAGGCAGAGTTGGGCGGGTGTTCACATACAAACACACGCACAGTTGCACACACAAATGGCCAAGAGACATACAGCAATAGTGAGCAGAGAATTCAAAAGTGCCGTTTTTAAACTGGAAGTACAGACACAGCTATTCCCTCACTGAGATAAAAGGCAAGGATGTATATGTTAAATGTACATTATGCCCAGGAACAAAGCGTTTATTGTTCTACTAATATAAACATAGTAATTATAATATCTACAGTAATATAGTAATTTTGATAGATGTCTCGTTTCTCATTGTCCCACAGCAACATTAAAATAGTACAGATTAGTGTACAATGTTTTCTGTTAATATTTTATTCTATTAAGTGTATTTCATTTATTAAACATATTTAATATTCAGTTTTATTATAAATAATTGAACATACTGTTGAATTTAAAATTCCATTAAAGGGGTAGGAAATCCAAATTCTTTGGCATATTTAAACAACCACCCCCCGTCTCCATCCTCTGCTGACTTAGCAGAACGGTTATTGTCTGAAACAGCAACGCAGACACTTGACGCGTCTTACCTAATAATAAGGCTAAAAGGAGACGGAGTATCGGCTATGCTCAGCGTGGACGAAAAGGAGACGGCAAAACTTCACAGGTGTCAGGCCCGGGGTCGTCACCTCTGCCGCGCATGCGCAAAGGCCGCCCGCATAATCGTACCTTACCGAACATGTGCTTTTTCTGACATGGGTTTATTAGCTGGCGATCCAACAACTGGCCTCCACGAGCAGATTATTTAAGCAATTACAACTCAAAGTTACTTTAGCCTAAAATGCCTTTTAAGTTCCTATAATCAGTATTTTTTTTATAAAACCGATTCCTTTATATGGTCAACACATGACTGAAACCTACTTTAAACCTGATATGGTAAATAAAAATTAAATAAAATTGTTTAAAGCAATAAATAAATGTTTGGCATTACCTCTGAAAGGTATTTTTGCGTATTTCTGCACATTTTCTTCCAGTTTTTCATAGTCGACCTCTTCCTTTTGGGTGAACGGGGTGGCTATCGGGGGATAGATCCCTCGCACGTCCCGTTTCTGCCCGGAGCTGCACGCCATGGTTCGCTTCCATAACATTTCCATAATATTTCTGCTCACAGGACCAAATGACCGAATGGCTAGCATTTTCTCCAGAGCTTGTCTTCTGTTTTAATGAAAGATTCGCCAACGAACTGTGCAATCTGCTGCTCAGTCGGCAACACTCACCAAGGGAAAACTGCCCCTTGTTAATGTGCAACAGCCCTATCTAAATATTGCCAAAGGACCCGGCGATGAGGACGTACAGCTTTCCGTAATACGAAATACTATATTTTAAACCAGATAAGTGCCAAATCTGTAAATAAGCTACAAAAAATGTTCGTATATAAATAGTCAGGACCACAATTAACCTCATTAAATCATATATCTTGTAGCCGGGTATTACATAAAGCACATGGCATATGCTTAACGCAGAATTACCCTAAAGCGCTGTAACACTAGGTCTAGGAATAATTATACATTATATGTCAGCTACAGCTAATCATCGCTAACTATCGCACTGCAGCATAAAGTGTAAACCCAAGTAAAGTTACTGTCTCACCGGCGCATGCGCGACGAGTGCAAACTTCTTAAAGTTCAGACATCTCAAACTCAACAACCGGTGTCTCACGTCCGCCTACGTAGTTTATTAGCAATTACATTAAGGGATTGTGTAAAAATTACACACCTTTATTTTGAGTGAGTTTTAACGTGGATTCGTTTTAGCAACGTTGAGCTGCCTTTTCTACATGCTAACGTCCAATTCTCAGTAAAAACACAAAGTCGGATGGACGTCATTACTTACTTGCAGCGACCAGGCCCTGCTTCGTAGACAGCTGTTTCTAAAAGAATATCATGGAGTTATCACTGACTTGGAGTGTAATCTCAAAAGCATCCCAGCTGAGTAATTAATTCATTCAACTGTGTTGTTTACGTTATCCATTTATGTTTGTTTAGATTTATTACTCAAGGATAGTAGAGAGGCACTTCTGGGAGTTGAACCAACAACCTATAGGTTATGTGTCCATGTCAATGACTACCTGATTCTTCATGCATGTAGGAGTCGAGTCCCCTTTGATTTGTTGAGGCTGATTTACACTTAATTTACACCTGTGTAGAATCTCTGCCATTGGTAGACATGTACCCTATACTGCAGCCTAACTGGCATCTCCCCAGAAATGTAACTGCAGGCGTCAGGTCACGGCTTGGTATATGGCTACCAACAGCACAGATCCTACACAGAAGTATAAATCTATTTTTAGTTGCACATTCATAAATGTATACCATCTTAGGAATATCGAGGAAGTCATAGGATGGTCATTTTCACAGATTCCTCATTGGCAATAAAAATATCACGGTTATGTAAGCCTGGCAGTATAAGGTGAACAAAGGCCCATTCACACTAAACAGAAAAGTTACAGTTCTCTTAAAAATATTAAGCAAAAAAAACATCAAAGGCAGCCCTCCTTTGATGTTGCTGGCCAATCAGTCTGGATATAGTTGTGACATTTTTGTTTCAAGGAACATCCTGTTTAAATTCCCATCCTGGTCCCCCCGTCCAGGATGGCAAAAAGGAAAATGTCAACAGGGTATTTCACTGATAAGAGTCCGCCTCTGGATGAAGCAAATGAATGTAGACATTCTGCAGTCTGCAATCTCCACAGATCCATATCAGAACAAATTTGGAAGCATTTTGGATCCACGTGGCAGTGAAACACAAAATCCCTCTTTCTCTACTTCAGCAGACAAAGAATGATGTTCTCCCACCGTCCAGAATCGCCAACGAATGCAAAGGATAGGACAAAAGAACAGGAGATTATACAGGATATTACAGCAGGGCCCAGGCGTGTTTTATTCAGAGCGTAACAATAAAGGCGACAATCCAAGGAGCTATTGGGCTGGGGAACGTCACGGCAACGAGGGGTGGGAGGAGGACTCGGTGTCAAAGTTACTACAAGATGTAAAGGAAGCCCTGACAGGTGCCTATTAACCTGGAGGCCCCCAAATTTCGCTGACTCGCGCCCTGGGTGCAAGCCACAGCCCTTACCCTGGGTATAAAAACCACAACGCTATCAGTCTCAGTAATAAAACAGCCCCCCCCGCATTGTGACAAGTGATCACTGAAAGAAACCGGCAAGGCAAATAGGAGCCGTCGCTGTAGAATGAGGCTGCTGCCTGTTTCCTGGTAACCTCCAACAGACGTGCTTTGTGTCAGACATGCGAATACTGGGGCGAAAACCTCTGCACAAAAGGGGGGAAGAATCATACGTAAAGTGTTTTATATTTTAAAATGGTTTCACAATCTGCAGGCGGACAAAGACTTCATCAAGAAGCATGTCTTGGGTTATCGCAGTGGTGACTCTTCAGTATCCACTAGTCCTTTAACATCATTTCAAAATATCTTGGGAAATAACACACGACCTGGAAAGTAGGTTTTTGTCCACTTGAGAGAGGCAAATGCACAGGGCAGCCCCTAGTACATTAAATCCCAGTTGTGTCACTCTGATTTAGCTGTTCTGAGATGGGTCTTCCCAAAAGACAATTTCTGCCCCAGCTTTAAGGACATGCTTATTTAGGACAAGCTGCACCATGGTGTGCAAACAGTCTTAAAAGAGCGAGGTGGCAATCTGTGTTTGCCTCATTTACTCATTATACAAATTGTGTTCATCTGAGAAAGGTCGAGGAGGCCTCCTATTCAAACCCTTAACAGATAAGTCTTTAGTCTGATCCGAGATCATGAAGATATTCATTCTGCACAAATGTTTTTTTTTTCCTGTCCAAGAAATACATGCAAGCAGTTGCCCGTTTTACAATCATCACCGTGTTGATGCATTAGCGGTTGTTAGAAACAGAAAACCCAGAAGACAGTTATATATGTACAACTATGTAAGTCAGGGTGTAAAATGGACTCCTTAGACTGTACATTGTGCCCCTGCCTCTCACGCAATTGCAGCAAATTGCTGCCCTCTTATGGTGTTTGATAGAATGGGTAATAATTCACTTCATGTTTAACTTAAGTGTTTAATGCCTTTAATGTTCGATATTACCACCTGCCACGTTAAATTAATACAGTCCATTTTCCTATGTAGAAACCAGAGAGATTATCGTCTGAAAAATGAAGAGCCTTGTGCTGGGCTATGGGGTAGATCTCAGTTCACTGCGCCAGTGACAATGACAGTGGTTCAGATGCACCCAGGCTGATGGTTTAGAGCAGGGGTAGGCAATGTTCTATGATGATTACTAATTAGAGGACTGACTGGCTGAGGAGTCACACCTCACTCACACCTGGGTTTGAACAGCTGACCTAAAGGTTATCACAAAATCCTGTATATATACTGGCCCTTTGTGAATAAGGCTGGCTGTCCCTGGTTTAGGGGCACAGAAGTCCCATCCAGGTGCTGTTCACACCAGTTACAGAAGGTCCAGTGGAAAAGAACAAAACATTTAAATAAGGGTGCAGAAATGTGATATCTATTCATGCACACTTTTTTTTTTTAGAAAAAGCAAGTGGTTTCAGCCAGTATAAGATAGATTGAAAGAGCTGGTCTTTGATCAAGGGTTAAATGGTGAAGCTGTAGATGGATGTTTAAAATACTTCTATGAGTTACAAGAACACCTGCATCCTGAAAAGGGACCATGTATACAGTGTGTTCAGGCCTGTACACATTAATCTAACTGGTTTGATAAGTGTGGGCTAGACCATTCAATGATTTTTTTTGTTCATGGAGGAAGTCCAAAGGCCAAAATATGATGACAACGATAATCAAAATGAATCTAACAAAACGAGAAGGTGAAGTTCCTTTTACAGTCTCTGTTACAGTCTCCTCAATGTGGAATCACTTTGACTCATTTACCAAACGAATCAAATTTAGCGTCGCTGGAATATGGCTTATCGGTTTACAGTGCGCATTAGTCGATAAGATCACTGCGCTCCCGTTTCACATATGATCCATGTGCCAGGGGCTGGCGCGCACGTGCCTTTTCCCGCCATTAGGCCGCCTGCCAACTACCCACAAAGTTCAATTTGCAGCGTTTTAGCAGGGAATCGCAGATCAGGCGCAAAGGCTGCCACCTTGTGGAACATTTTATTCCTCTAACTTGAATTAATAATTGCATTTCGCTCAATAAACTATTTCATAGCTGATAAAGCCTAACAATAAAACGGATAATGACGGCAAACTGCACTGCGTTGTCCAGCAAAGCTCGACCTTCCATTACAAATGCATGCAGAATATTTTTACGTACGTTTCTGTCATGGACATCAGGTATTTTATTACACGCCCAAATAGGACCGATAAACTCAAGGGAACTCGGGAGGTCCATATGCACCACAAATATTTCCTGGCAAAAAATGTCAAGGTCATAATAACCGTGCACCTACTTAAAATCAGACCTAAACTCGTCACCTGGTTACCGTTAAATAGCCGATTACGTAAGACGTGCCTCGTTAACGGGCGGAATGGCGAACGGTTACACAAATGAGAATGCAGTCCCGCACAGCGGATGTGTCAAAAGTCATTTTGCTGGTGTTAAGCTACACGAAGTGTAATATATTCTGAGCCTTGGGGCTAAACGGAGGAATTAATCTCTGCCCCCATCTGGCCTTTCTATAGGGGCGTTGGGGGGGGTAATTGAATATTTCCCCTATGCTATTTTCGTGACAGTGCACGGGGGCTCCATTGCGTCATTGCACGCCGGGGTTCTCGCGGCTCCTCGCGGCCGATCCTGCTGCATTTACCGGCGGCTCCAGCGGTTCCAGCTGCGGCGCGTTAGGTGGGGGGGGGGGGTAGTGCGCCACGTGACGCGGCTCGCGCTCTCGCTCGCTCGCTCTCTCGCCCGCGTGCCCAGCCAGCGCATTCAGCATCATGGCTGCGGATGCTGCTGCTGCTGCTGCTCGCCCCGCCGTCCGCATCCTCCAGCCGCGCTCCGTGCCCTTGCTCCTGCTTTTCGCGGCGTGCTTCCCCGCCGCGGCACTCGGCTTACTGGGCTTCCGCCCGGAGGACACCGGAGGGGGGCTGTCCGTGGAGGACGGGGTGCTGAAAGCGACCGAGGGGACGCGCTTTATGCTGCGTGTGTACTACTCGGTGTCCCCCCAGAGGCTGAACAGGACCCTCAGCGGTCGCGCCAATGCGGCCACTGCGCCGTGGATCGCCTTCATCGAGGAGCCTAGCCCGGGCAGAGAGGGGCAGGTGCACCCGAAACGGAACCTCTGCGTGGACAAAACCGCTCGGACCTCCGACATAGAGGTGCTGGGATCCTTCAAGTCCGCCTCCAGCCAGAACTCTGTCCTGGTGGAGCTGCTCGCCAAAGACCTGCGCAGAGGTGAGAAGATTAAATACTACTCGATGTGTGCATTTGACGGGACCAAGTGGGAGCATTTTAGGACTAGAGATTTCTGGCTGGCCGTGGTGGAGCGCTCCCCGGAAGCCGACCTCTGGCTCCAGGTGCTGATATCCGTCCTGCTGCTGGCGCTTTCCGCGCTCTTTAGCGGCCTCAACTTGAGCCTGCTGGCGCTGGACCCAGTGGAGCTACAAGTGCTTCAAAACAGCGGCACGGACAAGGAGCAGAAGTATGCTAAGAAGATAGAGTCGGTGCGCAAGCATGGGAATTACGTGCTCTGCACACTGCTCCTGGGCAACGCGCTCATCAACACCTGCTTGGCGGTTTGGATGTGTCAGATTCTGGGAATGACTTGGTTATCCACTGCCATATGCACATTTTGCATATTCTTCATCGGCGAGATCCTTCCACACTCCGTGGCCTCCCGACACGGGCTGGCGATCGCCTCCAAGACCATCTGGGTGACGCGCCTGCTGATGGTGATCTCTTTCCCCATCTCATACCCGATTAGCAAGTTGCTGGACATCATTCTGCACCAGGAAATAAGCAACTTCTACACGCGGGAGAAGTTGCTGGAGATGCTGCGGGTGACCGACCCGTACCACGACTTGGTGAAGGAGGAGCTCAACATCATACAGGGGGCCCTGGAGCTGCGGACCAAGACGGTGGAGGACGTGCTGACGCCTCTGACAGACTGCTTCATGCTGGCGTCCGACGCCGTGCTGGACTTCAACACCATGTCGGAGATCATGCAGAGCGGCTACACGCGCATCCCCGTCTTCGAGAACGAGCGCTCCAGCATCGTCGACATCCTCTTCGTCAAGGACCTGGCCTTCGTGGATCCCGACGACTGCACCCCCCTGAAGACCATCACGCAGTTCTACAAGCACCCCATGCATTGCGTCTTCAACGACACCAAGCTGGACACCATGCTGGAGGAATTCAAGAAAGGTGAGGTGTCCCCGCGTTGGGCTGGTGTCAGGGATGAAGAACAGGAGTGCAGTGAGATTTGAGTGCCTGCATGTTTGGGGCCCGATGACGACAGTGAACTCCATAGCAGACCCAGTATTAAATTCAGACTATTGATCAAATTAATAAGAACCTAGGCCTACCTTGTGTGCAGAAACTGGATCTCAGCTGGAGAGGTTAATTTTAACAAGCTCAAGCTCGTTTTCACTCTTATTTCACCTTTTTTATTACTTATATTGTTGTTGTTATTGTTAGTAGGTTTTGCCAGCTTTAGCTGCAGCCAAGCTGGAAATATGTAAGTGAAACTTTCATCATCAGTGCTATTGTGCCAAGATCAGTGTTTCTCTGGCCTAACTTCCTGTCAGCCCACCAGCCTGGTTATACAGCTGACTGTGCAGCATTTAATCCAGTGCCATCGCTGCTGAGAGTAACTAGGCTGGCCTTGTTTTATGCAATGCTTCTTGGTCAAGATAAAAAGAATTCTGACAGGCTGATAAAATAATTCATATTATTGCTAACCAGTCCACTAGAGAACACAGGAAACCTAAGCAGGTTTTCTCACTGTCTGCTAGGCAGCTTGCAGTGTGCGCCCTCCCCATTACACAGTAAGTCTGTTGTTCAAAGTTAACGTTGTAACTGTGACATCACTCAGCTTTAATAATTCTTCTAAGGTTAATTACCCAGAGTAGGGTTGGTGGTGTTATGTGGGAGCATGACCTGGGAAGATATTTCTGTAAGCCTCTAAACATTATCTTTTCTTCCAAAGTATTAATGTTATTAACCTCAGAAGTATGTACTGGAATCTCACACTGGTGTCTGGCTAATACTTCTGAAGCGGTGTGGAATGATGTATCAGCATTAGAATAATGATTGTGTCTGTATGGAAGCGTTCCGTCTGTGCGTGTGTGTGTTTGTGTGTGTGGGGGGGGGGGTGCTAAGTCTCGTAATATGTGATAAAGTAGCTGGGTGGATTTGGCGGGGAGTGGAAGTGGCAGCTGGGTAGTCGATGATGAACCTGCCAGGGGGGCATGGCAGGCAGGACCCTGTATCGATAACGTGCCTCGCAGATCAGGGATCGGCGTTTCCGGGGCATTACAGGATCTGGGAAATAAATAAATTATATATATATCATTAACATTTCAAAGGAAAACCCTGTAGAAAAATTTGACACAAATAGACTCTAAATGGAGTATATACTCTATATGATTGATAACTGAAGTTGTTTTACATCTGTTTTGTAGTTCTTCATATGCAGGAGGTTTTGTGTGCGGCTCACAAGTTTGTAGCTCTGTATGAAAATTCATGAAACTTTGCGGGTGTCCTGGGAAAAATACATCCAGGCTTTTGTCAGGAAGAGTTAGGAGACGTTTTCATTGTGGGAATACTGGTCAAGGAAAGGCAAATGGAAATGGGTGTAATTTGGTCTAATTCCCATGGCAACACCAGAGGGTCTATATGGGCTGGATTTAAAGCATGGGTGCCCTCCAGTCCTACGGTTTTCGGAGTACAGTCCGGAGTTTCAGTCAGATCTCTCAGCCCTAGTCAGCTGAGCTGATTTAATTTCAAAATAATGACCTAAGCAAAGATGTTATAGGCCTTAAGTTAAGTGACATGTTATTCCACCCTAGAGGTCTGGAGCTGGGAATTCTGTTTTTAAAGATTAACAGGCAATTCCAGTTCTATGGATGTTACATTTCAACTGAGATTGGCAAACAAAAGTCCTCAGAGCATGGACATGAGTCAAATTTAGACAAATCCTCAAAATTCATATGTTCATTTAAAGGTTAGAAAAACATCAGATTTTATAAGCGGCGAGCAGACCTTTGCATGGAATCACTAAAGATGACCGACCACCCACTTTCTGACAGTGGCCAGACCTCCTCGATACTCCTGAAATGTAGCGTGATGATGCAAAGCTGCCGCGTCTTTAGTGCTGTGTCTCCCAGCAGGGAAGAACCGGAATTGCATGGGCTATTCCATTCTGATGTGGCCCGGATTTTGTTTTTTTTTGCGGGATGGGGTGGGCTGGGAGGGCATATGGATGGTTAAGGTCTGAAGTTTGAAGATGGATACCCCCTACACACACACACCCCGACAGGAAGGGGCTTTGGCCAGTTCGATTGATTAGAGTCTGCTGTATGGGGTAGCGGTGAACTTGCACAGAGGTGGATTGACTTATCTGGAGGCCATAGGGTGACGTCAACATGGGCACTCAGGTGTTCCCGATGTAGCTGGGCCCTGGGCTACATGCTAGCATAGCCTATGCATTAATTCACCCCTGAGCTTGCGTGTATATATGTTTATATTTGTATGTGAGAGAGAATTTGGAAAACCCTGAAATGCTGCCCCCCCCCCCCCCACCTGGAAAGGACCTGTCGGTGTAACGTACCTTCTGTACTGTAAACGTCGCACTTGCCCGACGAACAGCGTTTGTGCCGCACTGCGACTTTGGGCCGGTTTTACAACGACGGGTAGGAGTTCAGCAGAGGAATTAACGGCATTCCTACTGATCCATCTGGTGCTGGAGCCGCTTTTAAAAGCATCCATAAAATGTATCGGTAATGCCTCGGCCCCCGTGCGGCGTCTCCTGATTGGATCCCGCCGATGGCGGCCAATAAACAGCAGCGTAATTATCAGCGTTAGCGGCTTTATTTGGCTGCGCGGCGGTGAGCAAAAGGAGCAGGAGGGTGCGGGAAACCGCCGGCGATCCGAACGGCTCTCCTCACCCTCCGGAAGACGCGGACTCCCTGCCTACACGTTCTGATTCTCTCATCAGAAGCTACAGATCTGGGTTCGGAACGCTTTAGCGCGATGCATGAGTGACTGCAGTCACATGGTCAAAGATTTTAGTTTAGGGAAAACGGCTCTATTGTTCTACAAAAAATAGGTTTGATGCCCCCAATCCCTCATTCAGAATTTAAGTGGGTGAAAGTTCATCGGGGGTGGGGGGGGGGGTGGGGGTCACTCTGGATAAATATTAATTAGGCGCTGACCGTTTGTTGTGCTTGGCCCACTTAAACACAGCAAGCAAATAAACAATCAGAAGAGCAGAGCCGGGCTGCCCAATTTAGAGCCTCACTGGGCTTGCTCAGAGCTGGGGGGGGAGATTACGTAATGGCAGAGTGATGTAACAGTGCAATTCGCACAGCTGCGGCCGAGCGGCAGCCACACGAGCAGCCTGCGTTATCCCCCCCCCCACAGCGGGCACTGACTTCCTGTGATCTCGGGCCTAGCGTGACTTTCACTCTCGTGCCGCTGCTGTGGAGGGACCATTTGACCTAATCCTGCCTAATGCTACAGCAGACCTGGAAATCCAGTAAATCTCTCTCCAGCCACACGGGGCTGTGCTCTCAAGAGGCGTCAGCAGAGGTTAGAGGTCAAATCAGTGTTCCGAGACTGGCTCAGTACAGTTCAGTGAATTAATGTATTCTGAAGTATTATGACGTGTCCACATCTAAGCCCTGCAGGCCCTGGCTCCTGTCACAGGGCTCCCAGTTAAGTGACAGCCCCCCTCCCCCAAGCCCCCCTTCCAGGTCACCATCCTTCATGATCCTGACACAGGGGGGGTCATTTAACCAGGCAGCCACCTGGCTCTGCAGGTGGCCCAGAGGTCACCTAATTAGAGCATGAAATAGAGCAGATCCCATTCAGGAAATGGCTATTAAATCCTTATGTAAATGCTTATGCAAATCCATATGGATAAAATGTTAAAAATCTGAAAATGTCGCTTGACTGTTTTTATTTTAAATATCTCTATCAGTATTAATAAGTAGCTAGAGTTGACAGAAAAGGTAAATTGCTGCCACTCATCTGAAATGGAAGTATTAAAACCTGGAATTGTTTAAGCAGGAATCTGATTGGTCCTGCTGTGTTGCCCCACCCCCTCAGTATTACCATTGTTTAGTGTCCTAGCAGGCCAGTCAGCCGAGGGTTACATAACCCCACCCCAGACGTGTCATTTATGTAAGGCTCCGCCGACTGACCTGTCTCAGGCCCCCGCTTCCCATAATTCTGCTACAGCTTATTCAGGGTC
>JAODKM010000040.1:3684409-3714243 GCA_026780845.1 Petrocephalus sullivani
CCGCGGTGCCCGGGGGGGGGGGGGGGGGGGGGTGGTGCTCTGTCAAAGCTGCCTACAGACGAGAAGCTACCCAGGTCTTTGAGTGACCGCTCGTCAGTGTAAATGCTCACACTCCGACACCGCCCCCCCCCCCACACTCAGCCACCCCGGAGGCCCCAGGCCACCCCACCTCAAGAAGGCAGGGCCGCCCTGTGGTGTTCGTGGACGCAATCCCAGCATGCAGCATCTTGCCCAGGTGACACCAGCATGCGGTCCTGAAGCTACTGTGCTGAAGCTATTAAAGGTCCGATGCTACAGGGAAGCCAGGGGGCCAGAGCTCTACAGTGCATGGCCCGTCTTCCCAATAAGCAGACCTACACCGATGGCCTTTAACTAACACTGAGACATTTCTACCCCCCCACCCTGGGCAGACCTGGGCTTGACTGGACATAAATCAACGAGTTTTTGTAACCACGGAACGAAGCTGACATGCCCCCGGACTCGCAGGGCGGCTGCCTGGAGTGAGCCTAGGCTGCCACGGGCCAGGCAGGAAGTGATCCGTGTAGATACGCGTAAACAAACAACATTCCTGTGCAGACCTTGGGGTGTGGTGTGGTCTGCTGGGGGGGGGACTCGATGTGTTACATTAGCCCGCTCGTCCCAGGGTCAAGGAAATGTGTTGAATGATTGTCCTTTGAACCACATGGCTGCCGCTTGGCTTTTCTTGGGCAGTGCCTCCGAGTCTGAACAAAGACCTGGTCTTATCTGCTTAAGGGAAAGAGGAAGCTGATGGTGGGACACCCTAGACCCTTGGAGGAAGACTTATTATAATTGGCGTCTAGCTAAGTGCCTAATTAAAAGACGATGCTGATGGTGAGACACCCTAGACCCTTGGAGGAAGACTTAAAAATTATTAGCCTCTGGCTGACTGCCTAATTAAAATGACAGTTTGTGTATATACATTTATATACACGTATACATATAATGCATATATACAGCAAGAGAGAATATATATTATATATAATACGCATATGTCACAACATGAAGCATATATAATACCATATATTTTACATCATATAAAATTATTTGCATTTGTAATGGTACAAAAACAAAAACTATGGAGTTCTGCTATTAAAACCGAATCTGTACGATGTATGCCCCTGATGAATTACACCTCCATGACATTAATATGTTCACATGACACAAGCGTGGCTGCGAATGCCAGCAGCTGGCCCCGGGCGCTCCGGGCGCCTGCAAACCGCATGAACCGCACGGCGTGATTGATACCATGTCTCCTACGTCCCCCCCCCCCCGAGCCCCCGACCAGGGTCAGATATGGGCCCTTTTTAACAATGAAAGGAGTGACGATTCCACAATTTGAACAAGAACAATGACAGGCCAGGGCGCTGATTTATGGCCAGACTGATTAACGGCCCAGGGAAAGCTTTTGTCTCCCGCTGCTGTTTTTAATAATGACAGTGTCTTTAACAAGAAATTACACAGAATAGGCTACTATTTGTTTATTCTTCCTGTACTGAAACCACGGTAACACCTTAGGGGCACAAATAATGAGGTATTATGCTTATTTATGTATTAATTAACTATAAACTCAGCCTTAGTTACATAGTGATCTCATGTTAGTTCATCATTAATGGTCTTCACATCTTTAATGGTAACACATCTTTGATCTCAAGCAATTCATATATTTGTTACTGAAGCTCTTAAATCTGTAAACATTAGTGAACTACTGGAGGAAGTAATTAAGGAACAAGTAATGAATAACACAAGCGAACACCTACATTTGTGAGGGACCTGGCCCCGTCCAATCAGATCAACAGGTAGCATGACTGTAAAGGTCAAGGTTCAAGTTCCATGGAGGCCGCGCTGTAGTGCCTCTGAGCGGCATACTTAAACTGAACCACTCCAGCAAAACACCTGGCTGTTTAAATGGATAAGAACTGCATGTCGCGTTGGGTATATGGCGGCTAAACACCTAAGTGTACATGTCCATAATATAATCCATTGTGGGTGTTTGGTGAGTACAGTCATCACCGGTGGAGCCGCCAACAGATAATCCCGCGGATACTGCCGCTTAGCCGCATGCTAACAGTGAGGTTTGATGCTAAAAGCTGGGGTCCGCTGGTTCCCATGGGCACAGGAACTGCTGCTTGGCCCTCGTGACAGAGTGAAGGACATGGAGGCAGCTGCACTCAGGCACACGTGCACACTCACACACTCTCGTGCACACACAGCGAAAGAAAAGGACCCATTTGTTTTGTTTCAAGGACACCAAACAGCCCTGGAGCCTGCGTTATATTTCTGAATCAGCAGCCCACCCCCCCAACAAACACACACCATCAAACATGCACGAAGCCGGCACCCCCGTCCCCCCCGCCCCCCCCAACGAGGGCTGAGCATGTCCAATCAAACGGCGAGCATAGCTAGTGAGCGTGCCAGCCTTATTTACAACGTGGGCCGGTTATGAATGAGGCGACCCGCCTTTCCAAAAACAAAGTGTCATTCTGACGGGGACGCCACACGGGGCAGCCGCGCTCTCCCTCGGCGAGTTGTTTACCCCAGAAAAAAGGTCAGCTTGGGTGTATTTTTTTAGATGAACAACATTATCTATTCCACAGAAAATGAATTACTGCAGTACGTCTGAGGGAAAAAAACTCTCCGACCACTTACACGCTCAGGGCCAGATGAACTTTCCTCAACCCCTTCCTGCTCCTATTGGCAAATATTTTTTGTTTTAGTCTCAAATCTCAGAGAGAGGCAACACAGATCATTCAGGAATAACAAATCCTAGTCTTTTGCCGGGTGCTGTGCTGATATTTTCCCAGACCGCTCTGCTTTGGTCCACAGAAAATCATTACAAGCACAAGATGACGTGTCCTACAGCTACATCTCACCCGCCCTCCCACACCTGCAAGACCACCAGACCGGGTAGGAGAAGTACTGCTGGGTAATTTATGAGTCCCAAGGGTTTAGGGAAGGGGCTGGGGGGGAGGTGGATGAGGGTCAGAGGACGACTGTGGTCTTAAGCCTCACTCCACTTCCTCCCGCTGGCCTGATGATTCACGCCCTCCCAGAAGATGGTCCTGGACCTGGCCTCCATTGCCAAGGATCTCCTGTCCATTCAGCCTCCAGTGCTGGCATCTGTTACCCCACCGGGCCGTCCGCAGGCCCAGACACAGCCTCCCCCGTCCACCCACCCATGCTGTCTAGATAAGCCTTCCTGGATCAGTAGGTCCTCAACCCTCCCCCCTACAAGAACCATGACCAGGTTCATGGGAGACCCCCAAACACCCTGGCCAAAATGTTCACTGGACTGACGGCTCTGCACACTACCCCAGGCTGAAGGGACAGCAGGTGGTAGAGAAATATATAAAACTCCAGCTTAAAACTTACCTCTCTACACAAATGTTGTACAAATGCCCAGAATAAAAGCAGTGACTAAGCAATAAAGCCAAAAAAATTACGGATCATCATCGTGCCAGACAGAAAATTGCATCTGCCTCCCCTGTACAGTTTTCCCGACCCTTTAGAGTCTATTACGTTAATATGACAAGCTATATTCTGCTCTGCCCTATTTTTTTTCTATGCCCAAGAGCAATGAACTTGTTTATACAAGTATAGATAAGACTGTACTTCACGTTTAGAGCAGGAGTCCTTAGTGCTAGCCCTGGAAGATCTCCATGACGACAGGTCGGAGATACAGCGCAGAGGCCAAGCCCACTGCGTCCGACCCGACGGTGCAAGTGCACTGCGTCCCCTTCTCAGGCTGGGGGAAGGCCAGTCTGAAGACATTAGCAGCTGGGACGCTGATTCACTCGCTCTCTGACTTTAAAATTAGTAAGGGGCAGGCACTGCTTTGCCATTAGCCGTGATGATGTGGGCAGAGGAGCTTGGCGGGATTCAGAGGTCATGTAGCGTTGTGGCTTAAGAGAGAAGCCTGAAGTATGGGGGCGCTCCTGCGATGCAGACTCTCAGATCCTCTGACACAGGGCCCGGCCGCCTTTCCTCTCCTGCTCGCTGATTTGGAAACCGCCTGGTTCTCTCTTCCTGTCATTCTTGCATTCCTGGTTAGCTGGAGCAGGGGTCTTGGGAAAATAAGAGGATGGGGGGGGGAGCACACACCTCCCAGTTTGCCCGTGACGGAGGAGCCATCTCTACCCTCGCACAGAACACACGAGCAAAACACTGGCACTCAGATCCAGCAACCCGCCCCTACACCTCCCTTCCCATAATCCCCATCCCTGAATTACAAGCCAGAAAAGCAGAGCTTACTCTACCTGTCAGCGAGCTCCCCCCCGCCCCCACCTGTACACACGCACACACACATACACTCACAAACACACCTCTCAACACACCCGCGCAAAGGCGCCGTGCCACATGGACCGTGGCCAAGGGAGTCAGGTCTCACCAAGGCTTAGTTACAAAGACATTAGCCAGACATCAAATTATCTAATAGACAAGGGCTTTGGGGTCGCGTTTCTCTGCAGGGGAAATCGATCCGCGGCCGATGAGACTGGCTCTGGCTCACAGAGATGGACAGGAACAGAGGCTTCAACTAACACGGCCTGAGTTTCACAGCGACCTTTCGCGCCTGGAGTAAAGTTTGTCTAATGTGCGCTCAAATTCATGGTCGCCAACTTTGGTCCGCTGGCTGGTGAGAGTCTGCACACACATTTACATGTATGCAACAGTTTTATTACCTCGTAAATAGTCTGTAGGGTTTGTAAACTACCCCAACACTTTTTATCTGGCTAATTTTAGGTTTATAACGGATTAGTATAGATTTGCCATGGGATTTCTTGCGTGAGAGTCTGAAAGCATGTCACACCAGATGTGCGAGAGCTGACGGAGAGCTCCAAGTTACAGAAAAGTAAAAAACTTTTTTACTAGTCTACATCTGTAAACTAGACTTTTTTAATTGCTACATTGGCCTCATGTAACCCGGAAGTGGTCATGATTTATGGTTATCGTTTATGCTTAGACAAAATTCTCCTGTATCTTTTTCTGTTACTCTGATCAGCTAAACTGAAACAAAAGGAGCCATATTTGCAGGAGTCATTTAAGGTTAACTTCCAATTCCATGGAACTTACTGTACGCGGTATTTTAAATTCCACACTGCAAATTATACATAAACTGCCTGACTTTGACATGAACTAAAATTACAAACGACACAATTGCTTTTAATACACAACAGCAATATCATCATCATTATTATTATTATTATTATTAATAATAATAATAATAATAATAAACAAATAAATGACAATACATACACGCACTTACATACATACATACATACATTCATTAATTTAGTTGTATTTCAGTACGAATAGAATGACCAGGGCAGCACAATATGGAAAGATTCAGCTGCCAGCTTGAGATGTAGTGTGACTTGTTAGTATGAAACTCCTTCCCATTCAGGCTCGGTCCTTGACCTGTCTGCCAGGGTCCTCTCCGGCTCAACCCCCGTCCAGCCCAAGGTCATGATGAAGATGATGTATTTGCGTGTCCCCTGTGCGCCGAGCGCCTCGCCAACGCCGCGCTCCGAGCCTGGGTTTTGTTAGCTCCAGGAAACAGGCTCTTCCTCCGTGTAAACACTCGGCCGGGTCAGCCGCTTTCGGGACCGGCGATGGCACGCTATGGTCACTGTCAAGCATCTTCGGGGGTTTACTGGCGGGTCAGGGGAGCCCGGCAGAGCCCCCGAGCGCCAGCCTGCGGATTTACTGCAGACATAAAGATTTACCGTGATGCAGTAAACCCAGAACATACATAACTATTGTGTAATTGTTTAAGGAAGACGGGGCGACCCTGGAAAGAATGGCTTATAGCTAAATCGATGGCACTCATAATCATGGTAAGTATTTAGGAGAGAAAATTAAACAATAGCAAGCTGTAATATCTAATATTTTTTAAACTTAATCACTTTGAGGTCATCGTTTAGCTACAGTAGGCTACGCTTAAGGTTTTATTCCCAGTGGCAGCCGTGACATAGAAAAGCAGGTGTGTCGTAACGTCAAAAACCGCGTCAGTGGCCGTAAATGTTCGGCCACATAAATATTTTTAATGTCAATAAAACAGAGAGTCTCGCAGCGCGCTAATGGGCCTACGCGACATTTCGTGTTCGGATTCAGCACACCCACGCATGGAGATGAAATGAATGGCCCCACTTAAGCTTACCTAAAGAAGCCCCCTGCGATATTAAGGGCTGTTTAACTGCAGTTGCTCCAGCAAAGCGGCTTGCCCATAAATTTAAACGTGTATAAATTATGATTTCTCGCCACCACGTTTTCGATGGAGTTTAAATAATTATATACATAGGCCTAATAATAGAGAAATTAAAAAACTATTACTATTAAAAGCTATTAGTCAATTACCCGCTAAATAACTAGGACACATATCGCTTGTTTATTGCGTTCAGTAACGACAGTACACCAATAATATTTACTGTGTGGTGGGACTCACTACAAAATATCTGGGACTTATTTCGATGTCTGAAACGTTGAGTAAATCTGCATCAGGGATTTCCAGTGGTTTTCTATACGAATCTACGCTGAATAATGGCGTTTTGGTGAGTGATGTGTGACTTCAATCCTCATCCAAACTCTCCGAATGCAGCCGTTTGCTGCCGACCACTTGCGGGCAGTATTTTTGTGTGTGTGATGCCGAAGCGGTTGATCTAGCTGCGGGGCGGTGCGGACCTGCGCCCCCCTCGGTCCGAGCATCGCCATGTACCCCAGGGCGCTCTGCAGACAGCACTCGTGCCTAAAGTACACAAACTGAGGAGATCCAGAGAAGCGCCCTGTCTTTAACCAGGGTGATTAATGGCCAAATTCGCTGCAGGTTGTTAAAGACAGTCTGATGATCGCTGGGCGGAGAGCGGGAGGAACTGTTTACTAGATAGAAAGCTGATAAACTGACGTGTCTCCGAAAGCTAGGCGCTAATGGGAGGGAGGTGATCCCCCTTTCGCGGGGTGTCTCAATGGTTTTCCCTTTAGGGCGCTAGCGACCTATATATAGCGATCATTTCACACGTCGACTGTTTAACAAAAGTATCCCCTTTTATACGACGTTTTATATTAAAACCAAAATCGACGGTAATTAAACCTTTTCCAAGTATTTCAAAGTACATTTTAAATTTTTAATACTTTCAGAAATTTCAGCAAATTATTCGTTTTATTGTGAGGGTGGCGCTTGAAATATCGAGAAATGGTGCACTGGGAGTTGAAAGCCCGCCAGGTTTTTCCAAGTGCTTGTTTAATACAATTTATTGTTGTATTATTGCGCGTAACAGGAATGCGATTTTTAGACTGGGGATTTTGATGACAACGGAAATACACGACAACACAGACAGAGCGCGCTCCATGCTTTATGCTTTGCGTTTATTTATAACAGCGGAAAGCGGCATTGTTAATTATTTAGCCAATGTTTGAATGAACGTCTTGTGACTTGAGTAAACGAGGAAATGGGACAAAAACAAATTTATATTTTGACAATAAAACTGTAGGGAGACATTGAGACATAGATAAATATCAGTGGAACGGGCCTATCACTTCTGTAAATATATCTCCATTGCAACACAATGACCAAAAGACAGTGTTCATACGTTAGTGTTTGTATCAGTGCGCTGTTTTTTTTTTTAATGGGCTGAATCGGAACTGGTTTCTTTATTCTGCGTTGGCCTGCTAGTGTATTTGTGTCGTAGATGTCTGTAAACGTTAACTCAATTTTTTTTTTGTATTTAAATATTTATGGGGCTAATTACCAAAATTCGTGCCTATGTACGAATTTGTATATATATTGTATATATTTGTGTGTGTGTGTGTGTGTGTGTGTGTATATATATATATATATCGAAATACTGTGCTGTAATGTTTTATTCTTTAAAGGCGGTCGTTCTTTATCCATTATCATAAATGTAAGAGATTTAATAGAAGGCCAGTAGGTTATGTATACTGATAAAACGATAACAGGACAGGGCTAAGTAACTAAAAAGTGTGAAAAATATTCAATACGCAAGTAATTATCATGGCGGTCATTAGTGATTAGACTTGACGGTGGGAAAAAAAAATATTAAACTTTTTTAGGCCTAGTTATTTTAAAATATTTAAACTTTTACTTCGTTACGAAATCGAACCGGTTACAATTCATGAAATACTGACAGGCCAACGACAGCGGACACGGTCTTAATTTAAACTGTCTGAATAAAATTCATAAAACATAAATGGTGTTTAAGAAACAGCAATAGCCAATGCGTCAAAACGTTTAGAAAAATTCAAAGTACATTTTGAAAGTTTAGGGGATCCATTTTTACAACAATAAATCTAGTAACAAGTTCACTAAGTCCTATCATAATTGGCCATTGGCGCTCGGCGGCCGAGTCGCTGACAGTGATTATCCGCGGTAATTTACTAAGTCAAATAGATTGTGCCCCTCGTGGTCAGTTAACACTTCACGGATCAATGGAAATGCATGGCACCCCCGCAGATGGCCCTGTTACGGGCCTGGCTGCTGCTTCTGCCGCCCAAACAAAAGCACCGAGCGCGGCGCACGTGTATCTCCGGCGTGCCTCTATAGGCCACCGTCCGCCTGCCGTGTAGCTGCAAAAGCGCATCGCGACCGGATGTCCGGCGGCTATATGTTAACGGCCATGCGGATTATGACGTGATGTCATCAAAACCATTCCAATTATTCCGTATATTTGACTTACACTGTGTGTGATCCATTTGAAAATAGCCTGTTAGAAATAATCTGTACAAAGTAAGCAGTCGCCGGAAGTCGGCCTAAAATATCCCGTCTAGCGCCGCCGTGCGTGCTGACTTTTACGTAAGTGATTCGTTACCGGCCCGTTGTGACACTGGCTGTTGTGTCTGTGCCGCGTGTGCTATCTCTGCTGAGGCTCTGAGTCAGGAGTGCAACTTCTTACCTACCGGTGACTCCTGATCCGTAATTGTTTAAGGCCCGTAATAACTTAATGATGAAAATTGAGGCCGTTATTACCAGAGGACTACCTGCAAATTACAACAGTTTTTTTTATTATTTTGCATGTTGCCATGATATTCGTATAACAGTAAAGTTAAATACACCCCGTAGTCTTGAAGCTCTACTTCAATATTTGTAAACGATTATGGGATGTGTCATGTCCCAGGGGCTTTGCGACATCCTGGATAATGACTTGCTGTGAGTTATTATTACTCATCGGTTAACTCATACTGTCTGAGGAAATAAGAATGGTTCATTCTATAAATATTGTAAATGTCCTTATGTAATTACACAATGTTTTTATTCAGAGCATCTTAAATTTAAGTAAATTAAGGATATGTATGAGGATTTAAATAAAAACAGCGAGTGGTCATCTACGGGTTAATTCGTTGCAATTACACATAAATGATTAATGCTGACGCTAAATTTAATTATTCATAATAGCAATCTGAAACCCGGATATGGATACATTTGTTACAAGAGATCAAAAGTATTTTTTTTTTGTCTGATGTGTTACGTTTGTGTAACAATTCAAGATCTTCGATCTCCCTGACACACTTGGTCATCAGATTACTCAACGTACGGAACATTTGCAAATGTTATGCGGGTGAGCAATTTAAATGCCACCAATAAACGCAACAAAATACAGACGAAACGTTATCGCGTGCTATATCTGTTTCAGTGTCTATTAAAATAGGAAAACCCATTAACAATAACCAAACAATATATTTGAAAAACTTTTTAGATTTCTTTTATGTTCTTTTTGGTCAACTTATCAAAAGAGAAACAGTTTACATTGTTGATTTAAATAATCTTACCTTATAAAAATAGTCTAATTATCCATTGTCTACACACAAACAAACAAAAGACTAATGATACACATTCTTTGAGTAAGGCTAAGTGCAAAGGGCGTGTTTTGGCTAAGCGCAAACTGCAGTCTTCGCCCTTTCACTCTCTCAAATTGCCCGTTGGAAGACACGCATCTGGAAGCCGCGCAGGAAGACGCGCTCCTAATCTAAACAGCCCTCTGTTGATGGCGAGCGGATGAGATTATCTCGTCTCGCGCTCTAACCTTTCCTCCTTCTGGTTTTAGCAGCACCCAAGCATTCGGTCCTGGCGCCTATACACTTGGCCACAACTGACAGGAGACAAGCGGTAAAACATCTCCCTTTGTTACCCTCTGCAATGCAGGTAAATGCTATACCCTGAGATGTCAACCCCCCCTCCCTCCCCCGCCATCACTCCACACACAAACTTTAAAAAAAAGACACCAAACAGCATGCCATCACCGTGATACCAAATTGCGTGATAAACATCCATTCTGCACATAGGATGCCAGTTCATTTTCTACTTTTATTTTTACATCTCTTTATCTTATTTGTGGCTTAGCTTAAAACTGGGAATAATGTCATTTTCCCCTTTCCCAGTCGGTTTCCCCTTCCCAGGCGGGTGCATCCGTGACCCGGTGGGGCGCCTCGCGCGCCGGCGACTCTCCCCGCCCGGCCCCGCATGCAGAACCGCAGCCCAGCGGAGGTTCCGGGACAAAGTCCGCAGAGCATCTGAAACCCCTGCGCGTGTCTCTTCTGGTTTCCATCAGTCCTCACGACGAAATGCCGCAAAGCGATGCTGGATAATAAGGTGAGAAATTCCCAGGTCTGGATTTTATCCAGTAACATTTTGGTCTTAACACACGTTCATCTTCTTCGTTTCCGAGCCAGATTACAGAGCACAATAAAAATTATGATAAACTGAAGATGACTAAAAGATGTCAGATAATAATCCCGGGTAGAATGACACGCGCTTTGGAGCGCAGCGGGACATTTATGTTCGTGATACAAACCCCGTGACGTTTAAATCTAAAATGCCACCTATTCAGTATTATAACATATGAATATGATGGGCAAGGCTACGATTACACGGACAAACAGCTCTGTTGTCGTTTCAGTTATAATTACCAGCGATGGAGCCGTAAATACCACCTGCCGCATGCGCGCGCGTAAGCCGGTCTCCCCAGGCTTGCGAGCGACATTCGGGCAGAACTATTTTTATCTAAATTAAAATTATTCTGTCTGAATAGGCAAAAATGCCTTTGAAAGAGCAAAGATATCTTTCCCAACCCTCTAAAATATTTGCAAACACAGTAGACTACTTGGATTTATATTTAAATAAAAGAGTACTTGTGCCATCAAATACTACTACTGTATTTATGATTTATTAACAATATTATTAGTAGTAGCCTATAGTATACTACAGTAGTTGACGGAACTTCAGCAGACGGAATATTAAATTTGTGCATGTGTAAGTATTTAAACTTAATCGTCATGGAAATATGTGTGTTGCCATTAAATGCATTTTCATGTTTAAGGATTTGGAATCCCCAAAATCATCAATGCAAGTCTTTGGGGGAGGGGCAATACATTAATATGTGGTATTATAACTGGGCCATATCTTTATTTAATCGAAACGGAGGGACGTTCGCGTGTAGGCGCGAATCAAAGGGAACGCGTCTGCGGAAATAAACCGGGATGCAGACGCGTTACGCCTTAGCCGGGCACTCTCTGAGCTAATCAGTAATTAGCCGTATTTTTAGTTCTGCTTACAAGGAATCACAGCGCGGCCCAGTAAATTCATGTTTCTAGTAACATATGAACTGTTTTATATTAACTGAAAGGAGAAAAACCCAATTAGGCATTGCAGACTACCGATACCACAGTGTGCGCTCAATATAATTATTTGTTAATTACAACATTGCTATTTCTAACCGCTTTTTCTAGTTACCGTTTTACAAAAAAGTTAAAAAGTAGGCTATGTCCCACTGGGATTAAACTGCTTTTCTAAACGCTTGAATATGTTTTTCATATATTTAAAAAAATCCTGAAACGAGCAAGGTTTCACTTTTGTTATTTAATAATAGCTATAGTACACAAGTAATCATCTGCATTACTCCTATATATGGTGTAAATGGTTTATGGTGAGTATGAACAATTCCTTCATGTATCCCAACCTAATGCGCATGATAATTTGTAATTTATACTTAAAGGTAATCCAGAAAAACAACAATTCATTGTTGTCTTCTGTTTCTTGACACATGAAGCATGCAGAGAAAACCATTTGAGAATGTTTATAATAAAATGTTGAGCAGTGCGCCACGACGTAGAGTTGCTTGTATCAATTTTAATCTCTCTTTGTCCGGCTGTATCTTTCGTTTAATCTTAGCACTACCTGACCTCACAAAATTGCCCGTAGCGTATATTTGTGTTTATACGTGTGCTCCGCAATGGACTGGCATCCCGTACAGGGTGGCCCCAGCTTTGCGCCTGTGCACCCTGGGCAGATCCACGCCCTCCCCTGCCACCTTGACCTGGACAATCTGTCGGAAGACGGATGAATGGACGGATCGATGGCTGAACACGTGGGCGCATCATACCTCAGTAAATTATAAAGCACAAACAAATATATGCTGTGATTTATTTAGGTCTAGATTTGCTGATACATTCAAGTACTTAGTTTTTATCAGTTACGCGTAATTCGAGTGGCATTGTTTTATTTATGTGATATTTAAGAGTTGCGCAAGTGTAACAACATTTCTGCGGTAGTTGTGGAAAGTGTATATAGACACGCTACGGCGAACAGTCGTTCAGCTTTTGAATGGCCTCGGCTGTCCTCCAGCCTTACGTCTCGTGTGTGCTTTTCAATTACGCTTTAGAAATATATGCCCACTTATACAACTCCAGAGAGGATCGTTCGCTTTAATTTGTAGTCTCCTTACAGAGGCGTCACTGCGCACGTGGGGATACTTCTATATCTGTACTGGCCTACACGCGTATGAGAAACCTGTTATATGTAATATGCAGGCCGAAAGAATAGAATGTGTATTATTATACATGCCAAATTAAATGATAAACGCGTGCGCTCTTTTTTGACAAAATGAAAATTAAGTCAATACTATACAGAGAATGATGTGTATTATTTTTCTCCTTTGATATATATAAAAGTTATCCTTTGCTTCTGAAACCAAGATAGCATAGCTTATAGCAGATAAATAACCATCACACACCTCTCTGCGTTGTGTCGACCCGAGAAAAATACTGTAAGAAGATGTCAGAGGAGTCGGCGTGTGAGTGAGAGACGGACCGCGGGCCATGCAGTGACGGACGCGCGGTGAAAGTCCTTTAAAACGGAAAGGAAGCTGATACCAGCAGATTATATTTGCTAAAAACGTCAATCAGTTTTCCTTGCGGAATTTTAATTGCTGACGGGGCCTGCTTATCGTCCGAAAGGGTTTATTAATAAACTGCTGATAGCGGCGGTTAAAAAACACATTGAGACTCTACTACGAATAGCCTTCGTACCGTTTTACCGTGTTTGATAGAATACACATTACATATTGGGCGGTACAGGGGCTCAGTGAGTCTATAGTTGTAGGTTCTAATCCTGACCCCGCTCTGTGTGCAGTACCTTCGCCCTCCCCGTGTCCTGTGGGCGTCCTGGCGCAGTACAAAGACGTGCAGCGGGGCTAATTGGTGTCTCTAAATTGCCCCTAGTGTGTGATCGCGTGTATGTGCCCTTGGATGGACTGGCATCCAGCCTGGCGTCCTGTCCTGCCTCGGATAAGCTCCAGGCCCGCGTGGTGTAAAGTATCGACATCTATCAACGGCGTGTTTGTAGGATATACGTATATGACGTTCATCTGAGTATACCGATGGAGTTTCACTTCATGATGATATATTTGCTTTACACCACTGAAATCCAGCGCGCTTCCCCCGGGCTCCCAAATAAATGAAAATTTAAGGCCCAAAGTTTTTTCTGTCCCAAAATAATCACACTGTAACACTTGTGAGTGAACGGAAGTATTTTAAGGAACCTACCCGCAAACCCAGCGGCAAACATCTTCTAAATGATATAACTTAAGATCAGCCATCATTTAAAAAAAAAAGTTTTTGTATTCTGTGAAAAGAAACGTCTTCTCCTTGGCAACGATGGCCTACATGTCGATAGTATATTGAACTTGTGTTACTAATTCAATAATCAACCATTAAATGCATTATTGCAGTTAAACAGTATTTAAATACGCAGACAGTATAAACACAACAACACAACAAAAGCTAATATAAAACAATAAAAAGCAAGATATCATAGTACAAAAACGACATAAGTTTGCACTTGGAACAGTACCTATCGTTGGACAGCTGGTTAAAACGGTAACTACGGGAATTATTTTATTTTGCCAACAATTTTCCTTGCCAGGTAATTGATAATACGTTTCATCACAACATATGTAATCTTCAAACGAATGATAAATAAATATAATCCAGACGCCGCGAGGTCCCAAAAATACATATATCATAATAATTAAGCTTATTTAAAAACTGGATAGTCTTGGTTTTTCTCCTACGTCTTGGAATAACAGTATTGGTGATATCGCCAATTAATGCTCCTCTCGGGTGGATTTGATTGGCTCAGCGCAGGGGCAACTGAGGGGGAGGGGGCGGGCTGTATGGCCCACGTTGCCCGCGCTCCCCGCAGCCTGCGAGCGGACTGGCCGAAGCCCCTGTAACTCCCCGCACTGAGCCCGCCCCCAGGTTTGTGACATCAGCAGGCAAGAGAAGCTTTGCCCATCCACGGACTCTAAGAACAAAACACCAAGTGGTTGTCAGAAGTAGCACGCTGGACCTTATTTTTACGCGTGGTAAACAGGCGGGTACAAAGGTGTTTTTCTCTTTTGTTTTGCTATTTTTGGTCGGCTGGGAAATGAACGCATATCTTGTTTCTTCCCATGTTAACTTATTAGACTTATAACTATTTTTATCCTTGGAAAGGACGCATGTTATCTGATTTACTTTCGGTAGAGTTCGTGTCCTTAATGTGACTGAACAGGACGCCACAATGCTTCCGAGTCCGGTCACTTCCACGCCGTTCTCTGTCAAAGACATATTGAAGCTGGAACAGCAATCTCGGCAGCACCACTCCCTACATCTCGAGCTAGCCCGCGCGCACTTAAGCCAGGATTTGTCACAAGCCCAGCACTTCCAGACGCCTCCTTCCTGCATGCTGAACGCCGTTGAGAGCCCCAGCTTCTCGGACGGAGAGGAAAACATGTCCTATCTTAGCACGTTGTCAGTGCGGGAGGGCCCCGGAGAAGCCAGCCTCTCTCCGGAGATGTATGTCCATTCGGCGCTGGGACACTTGACCGACTCCAAATTAGACGGGGATCTCGACGAACAGGAAACCAGTGAGTTGCAAATTTAACCTTAGAGATTTTTTAATACCAGCTCCTGTTTGCCTTGACAAAGCGCCCCGTAGAACAAATTAAAGCTGTAACCCTATGCTTTGTGTATACCCCTGAAGACCTTCGAGAAACAGCACAAGGAACAGAGCTGCACAAATTATATATATATATATATATATATATATATATGATTTTAAAAATTATTTAATTCATTAAAGTAAATTATATTATGGCAGGAAAATGTGTTGCTTTTTAAAAGCAGTACTTGCATAATAGTACATACATTCTTTAAATTGCTAAATTGTAGTATCTCGGCCTAGTTTATATAACTTTTAATATTCTATATCACATGGTCTGCAATAGTTACATGTATCTACCAATAAAGTATACCTGACAAAAACGATGTGGAACGGGCGAATTAAAGTGTTAAATTGAAAAGTACGGCTATTTAGACTAACCGTGGCTGTACTACGGTGCTTTTAACTTGGCGATATTTTCTGAAAGTCGATGATGAGTATTCACGTGAATTCTAACGAGTGTTAATAAAGCAATAAAGAGCTAATGCTTACTGCTATATAGTTGTATGCTTTCGGTCGGCCTATTTTAAGAATTACGATAGGCTTATTATATTCTGTTAAATTTAGTAAACATTCGTTATGATTATACTCTAGCTGATTCTTGGTAATGTTCACATAATACGTCGTGCTAAATGTGCGGGTAATTTGTGCACACACATCCGCGGTATGTACATTTATATGCATGACAACGGGCCGGTGGGCGCCGGGGTACTTTCAGAATATAGACCCACAGTTCTCCTGCTTTTTGTGTCCACAGAGAGCTGCGGTGTTGATGGCAAACCCGAGGGATGCGAGGATGGCCGGCACTTAGATCCGGAGAGGCCGCAGAAGCAGCGGACCAGGCGGAAACCGCGAGTGCTCTTCTCGCAGGCCCAGGTGTTCGAGCTGGAGAGGCGCTTCAAACAGCAGCGCTACCTGTCAGCGCCGGAGCGGGAGCACCTGGCCAGCACCCTGAAACTCACCTCCACCCAGGTCAAAATATGGTTTCAAAACAGAAGGTACAAATGCAAGCGGCAGCGGCAGGACAAGTCGCTGGAAATGGCAGGACACCACCATCCACCTCCACCCAGACGAGTGGCAGTTCCGGTTTTGGTCCGTGATGGCAAGCCATGCTTGGGGGGATCGCAGAATTATAACGCACCGTACTGCGGGACAAACCCCTACAATTACAACGGCTATCCGGCGTACAGCTACAGCAACCCAACTTATAACAGCAGTTACAGCTGCACTTATTCCGGTATCCCCGCACTGCCTTCCACGACAGCTGCTAACGCTTTTATGAACGTGAACCTCGGTAATATCGCGAACCACATCGGCGGCTCACCGCAGCCGCAAACTCACCAAGGAGCGGCTGTTTCACCGTGTCAAGGGACCCTGCAGGGAATCCGAGCGTGGTAGCTTCAAAACAGGCTACAAGTCAAGATTTCCCCCCCCGTTTATATCACACTGGTGTTACTGATATATCATATCGAAGATTATTAATCATGTTCACAAGTTTGTTACATACCTGCAGTATTACCAAAACAGTGTTTTATATAATAGCCTAGAAGCATTTATAAAGCGTGGGCTGTAGACTGTGGGAAACCTTGAAAATCCAAATGTTTACTTTAGTGTCAGTAACAGGCAGGGGTATATAGTATAATGGTCCCAGAAACGAATCGGGGATCCACAGAAGAATTCAAACAAAATAGTGACGCAACAGTCTACTTTTCTGTTGTTATCTAGGAAGAAACTAAGGATTTTCACGCATAAACAAACGTGAGCTATATCACCTTTGGAATTAAAGGTGATTAATGTACCAGTACTGTATAAAGACGTCCGGATAACTTCGTACAAAATTGACAGTGTTAAGCGTTCGAAGGCAACCGGGGTGCTTTACTGGAAGAATAAAATAATATATTGATTAATCAATCTAACCGCTAAAATGTCCTTCACTTTTATGAATGACATTAATTGAAAACGTACAAATAACCATTCGATCTCAGCTGAAAAATAATAATATTCCCATAAATATGTAGTTTTTTTTTTTGCTTAATGTCCAAGGCCGTTAAGTACGATTGGATTTAAGACCTCTCCAGACACCTTATTCCAAAGGTGTAAGTATAAAAACGTTTTTTTAACGCTTGTACTGTGCATTTTAAAACTGAAGTAGAAGTTAGATTAAATATAGGCTGCCACTCCGAAACGTGGGGTATAAAAATACATCAGTCATGTATGAAAGACTATATGTCCCAAAAGCTACTTTACGTAATTGTCACCAGGCATTGCAGGTAGCTATACTCACGTAAAGCACCGAACCGACGTTTTATTATTCCGCCAATTGCGGATAAATTAGCAAAACTTTAAATGTTCTTAACAAACAGCTGGGTGCTTTGTCTATTTTTACCTACAATATATACAAGTATATACAAGTTATGATCATAAACAGGTTTATGAATAATTGCCACTGATCCATCTTTCGTAACATGTCACATCACTACCCATTTCAAGATTAGAGATTCATTCAGAATCCAGCAAACGTCGAATCTCGTTATAAAGAAACGCCGACGAAGACGAGGTTATTGCGCATGTAAATAGAATTATAGAAAGTGTAAATCACATATGAGCTGCCCCGTAAACCACTCCTATTCGGAAGAATAATTAGCGCTATCTAATATATTTTCAGGTGAAATGTTTCAAATATATGGCGCACACACCATTTAATCGGCGCAACAATAGCCTCTGTTCTGCGAATTGCGGTTATGTGTTTTTTTTTTACGTCGTTCTGTTATAATTTACAGCATTTGTGTGTCTTTATTCATCAGATTAAATTCAAAGACAATTGTCACTCTCTCCCGCGTCTTGTGCTTCGGGTAGCGAACTGTGTGTCAGTGGTGTCTCTGTGTTTTATTTATTTATCATCCTTGGACAGTAATGCGTGTGAAATGCACGGATGTCAGACGACGGAAGAAAAATGTGGTCCCTGAGGGTTTTATTTTAATAACCAAAAAATCTTTCGGGCATTGGTTACAGCGGTGCTTCGTTTTCTTTGCCTCTTGCCACTTACGGTAAATCTCTTGCAGCAGACAGAAAGGGCAGCCGAGGCACACTCGAATTAATTGTCCAAGTGCCAAATGGTTGTGAAAGGAGGAAGTTTCTCTACATTGCTGAGCCTTAAGGACGCGATTAGGCGTCTAAAATACCCTGAAAGAAACAGCTCGAATTGAGTTGGAGAGTATGAATAATACTCCTTATTGGATTCATGAACAAAAGGTATGTGGTAGACAGGCTGGGGATTCGTACGGAGAGAAAAGGCCCCGGCCGCTGAAGGATTGACGTTCTAATATTCCGCATTGACGCGGAGGCGGGGAATGTATTTTAGCTGGCTGGCCGTGCAGGGGACGGATGAAAATGTGTTCACTTTTGTTCCTTCCTTTTTGTTCCCAGAGAAAGAGGTTCTGATTAGGAGGTAGCGCCCCAGCCGTGTTCTTGCAGGGGCAGGCGAACTGGGGGTTACAGCGGGAGGCGGGCATCTGAAAGCAAGGCCTTTATTGCTACATGTTTAACCATTTCTCTGTTGAAGGAAAAAAAAGTGGAGGGGACTTTATGGGATGGAAGGGTGAAAATGAATTAGGGAACGGACAATAAACGACTACCGACTGAACGTGGTTACCCAATTACCGCAAAATCAACAACCGCTCCGGGCGAAGCAGACTTACGTGTTGTTTTGTTACATTTTGCTAAGATAATTTTGCGCCGACGTTTTATATTCTCTTTTGGAAAAACCTCACACAATTTTCCCACCGCCACGTATTATAAAACACCCTTTTGTAAATTACGTAGTGTTAACTGTTTAACGACTGGATACAATCAGTGAAATATCTACATAATTCCATAGAACTAATGAACGACCGCTTTTGAATCATATTTAGACATAATTATTTTGAATGATTAAAAAAATCGGAATATTAAAATTACACTAATACTTAAAAGTAACCGAAACGGATTCTGCTGTATAGTATAGGTCTGCACATATCCTGCTTTTAAATATTAAGCAAAAATAAGACTTCATATTCAGTTCCGAAACAAAGCGAGTGTCATGGGTTAAAACTGAGAAGGGGAGTCGGTATAAACTGTGGGAAACTGCAGAGCCGCATACCAGGCCAGTCAGGGCGAGAGATGGGACGCAGAAATGAGACAGGCAGAATTTAAACTGAGCCCAAGCAGGGCGATGGATATTAAACAGACCGTCCGCAGGCTTGGCGGAGCCCGCGGAAGCGGCAGCGGCGAAGCTCTGGGGCAGTGGCCAGAGCCGGCATGCTAATTATCATGAGAAATAAAACGCAAAAGCGCATCACAGACATGCGCACGCGCGCACGCGCGCGCAAGATACTGACGCAGTTATGGCACGAGCAAAACATTTTAATAGCCTAAGACAGACTTGGAAAGTCTGACTCTGTCGGCCATCCGAAGTTACAGTGCCCGGAGAATGACCCGTGCTTTATGCTAATCTGTATGGCCTAAATTTTGTAATATTTATATTTACCGGTAGATGTTATATATATAGGCCTAGTTTTTATATATTATATATATATGTATATATAATGTATATATATAATATATATATTTATATATGTGTATATATAATGTATATATATAATATTCTTATGTTGGATATTATTAATACTTAGCTACACGTATACATTGTAATTACTAATAGGTAAAACTTTCATGTGTATATTCCGTATGTATCTCTGTAATTCACATCTTCAAATTTTAGATTCTTTCTGTGCTTGGTGTGTTACCTCCTTGAGTTTCAAACGGGCTGAAGGTCCCCCCACAGCCTATATGTTGGCCTAATAATATTTTCGATATCGATGTTAATATTTGTATAAAAAGTAAATTTTCATTCAGGACAAAAGATAACAAATTTATCAGTTAGTCGCATTATCTATACATACAGAGAGGGGATAAAAGGTAGGCGTATAGAATTAAGGTAATATTTTTCACAAATGTGATAAAACGCGTACCACGTTATGAAATTATGCCATTGTTTCCTGTCGCAATTACTTACGTCTTCTCATGTAGGGATGTGTCTTCATCAAATTAAGTTTATGTTATTCCTTTGGGAGTCCCATAAGTCAAAATCAGCGTGGCTGTTTTGGGACAGGCACAAAATAATCCCAAATTCCTATGCGACTTATTCTTTTAATGACCCCCCCGATTCGTATGCGCCATTCGCCAGTCTCCCCGTTCCTATCGCTCCCAGACCATCAGGCGCGCAACTCGGCCAATTCGGCAAAACTCAGCCGCCAAACAAACATCGATTGGATCTAAAGTTTTAACTACTTCATCGATCTCTGCAGCTCAAATATAACCTTAACTACTAATCTCTTGAGAGGGTAAAGCCGACTTTAGGGACTATAGGGAATCCCTAATGCACTAGCGCTATTAATGGGGATTAATTTGAACGTAAACAGAGACACACCGAAAGTACGGGGTTTCAGCTGATACCAGTTGTGTGCTATCCTTTCAGACTGGCCGTGCGACATACTTGGTGTCAGTTAAGTGGCGGAGGGTAGTATGTAAATAGAAGTGGCGACAGGCCGGCGACGCCTGAAGAGGCATCCCAGCGTAAAAACACTGGTCCCGAGTGCGAGGCAGCCCGATTGGGATCAGCTCTGGAGACAGTAGTATTTCAGCTCGCGGCCCTTCAAGAACAACAGCGCAGCAAAAGCTTCCTAGTGCATTCAGGGCAAAGCCGGTAAGGGGGAACATTTAATATACAGACTTTGCAGTGCAATTTAGTTTAATTAATAACTAAGCGGGCATATTTTCTTTGGAAAGTTGTGTGCTGAAATAGGCTTAAGGAATCATCTTAGAAAACAGTGCAGTAACTATAATCTATAGGCGCATAATCTATAGGCCCGTATAATCATCGCGAATTTAGTCACTAAAATGTTTATTTTAACGATGTTCGATTATTATGCTTTATAAAAGTCACACGCAGTACAAAGAACAACTAATAGTGTACTTGCAAATAAATAAATAGGCCTTGCTACGGCCTTGTAGATTTACAAAGAATTAATACAGGAATGATTGTTTTAGACGAGCGTCACATTGTCGGATCAATCAGTATACCGCACATATATCATTCTGTAACGCCGACAGATTAAAGACAAGGGTTCTGAGAGACGTAAACAGATCAACCGTTGCTGTTTCCCCGAGGCGTCTCTTCTACCAATATAAAGCAGTAAAAATACTATGAACAAAACTACCGTTTCAGTGAGTTGTTTTCATTTTTCCGTTTAATACAAATATTTATACATCAGAACCATAACCGCATCAACAGTGTGTTTTTTGTATCCATTGGGAGCAGATGAGGATTATGTAAGGACCATGACCTTTGAAACATTATCGGCCATTATCGGCTTTAATATCTCGATGGGCTGCTTCAACTCTGAAAAAATCCAGCTTCTTGGAGCAAGAGAAGCACTTTTGCCGGGACAGGTGTGTTGATGCGGGCTTGGCGCGTCACGTCACCGGTGCTTTGCCCAGTGGAGCGGCGACGATTCGGCGGCTTGTTACTTATAAGTCACCGCCGTCACGTTACATCCTCGCGGAGACAGAAGACAATGCGGTCTCGCTTTCGGCACGCCAGCCTTTCCATGACGCCGAGAAATTAAAAGAGCCTCTCACGCAGACATGTTTAGACACTGCGTTCTGGGGCGTCCCGGCCTAGACAGGAGTACAAAAACACAGAAACGGAGGATATGATGGGACAGGAAGAGTCACGAGGCCGCTCACCGAGATCTGCGCGCGGGTGGGGCGGCGCGCGGTGGGGGTAGGGGGCAGCAGGCTGTCAGGAAGATACCGATGAACACTTAAGGGCTGATTTTAAACATCCTATTCAAAATTAGTTTAAGTCAAGCTTTCTGCCTTCCCCAAACAGCATCGGTTAAATCAGATTTGCCTGTTATACTCTCCAAATGCTCACAATGAAGTGACACCTTCCCTCTACGCACCTCAAAGACTTAAGTCAAATTTCTTGAATAATTCTGTCAGTTGTATCCATTTCCCAAATAAACTGTCATCGGTGCCGCTCAACAAATGGTGTGAGATAGGCGGCCGCCCAAAGCGGCATCTTAGGGGGCGCGGACTTGGCAAGCCGATTACGCTTTGTCGCAGACAGGGGGCGCCGGCGGTGATCCTGGCAAAGGGCGCCACATGGGATTCAACCGGCACTGATTTTAATGGAAATATATTTCTGTGTCCCAGTGATCGTCCAGCTCGAAATGTACTGGTCTGCCGAGGGATACTTGGATCCTTTAGCTCATGAATGATTCCCAAGGGAAAACAGAGGGGTGAGTGAGGGTAAATCTCACACGCACAAACGCAAGCACACACACACACATGCGCACACACACACGCACTGCAAAGCCGGCCTGCTTTTGGCTGTACTTGCCAAAGGGGCTCCAGCACGTACACTGTTTCTGCATCTTATGCCGTCACTTGGTCCCATAACCCAGGAGAATACCCTAAAACTGTGTGCGATCAAAACCCTCAAATAAAAATGCCGGTTTACTTTGCATGGGGGTCAACGACAAAAACTGGTTTTCAAGCATCGAAAATAAAACATATGTAATACAGTTACATCAGTTTGTATCCTGTTTTTACCTTGATTTACAGAAAACACTCACTAAAATGTTATTCGGTGTAACAACAGTTCATATACAAACAAATCTTTAGAGGCATATCAAGAGCAACAATAATTAGATGACATATTAAAATATTGTATTAAAGATTCACAATGCAGCCCCTATATACTAATTATTTATAATTTTAAGATTTTACCCATTTACCCATTTTGGAAGGAAGATGACTTAATTTAATATACATTTAAATTTAGTTTGATCACACTTTTTTACATATTGTAATATGTTGTATTGTATACATATGCTGTATGTAAGTACAAGTCAATATAAGTGTATTTTATGTCTAGTGTTTTATATTTACATAAGTATACCCATGTATGTAAATGGTACACACCTATCCGCAGCCTGTTGTACACTTTAAATAATGTCTAGATTACAAATCTGTATCAATACAATGCTAATTCAATGTAAAAGCAGTAAACTAGTTGTTATAATGTATTGCTAAGGGGAAATTTGCAAAAAATATTACACATGCACAATACAGTACAAGTACAGTATGAGTACAGTACGAGTACAGTGTGAGTACTGTACAAGTACAGTATGAGTACAGCTCCACCACCAACCAGTGCTAGACAACCACTGAGTTAGAATGCTGGCCAGGGGATGTTTGAACAGACAGCGTGCCAACACACTGTGCTTAAGCACCACTCTTAAGCATTTCGCACGCCAATTTGAAATTGTGCATTTTGGTTAGTTTTAAAGCACAGTATTCTGCGGGTTGATTAATTATATAAACTTCAAGAAAAGCCTGAGGAAATTCAGAAACTAAACATAAAGTATACGTTAGTGATTTCTCGGAAAGAGGACACCAACGGAAGCATATAAATACTTTCACAAGGCAATATCTCTCGATATAATAAACTCATCATGGTAACGTGGTCTTTCCCAGTGGCTTAAAGGAGACAGATTTGGGGACATGTCAGGGACAGGCCTGAGGCTACGCTCCACTATCTTGGCGCTGAGAAGCAGCCAGGGCAGTAACTCTGTTTGATGGCTCAGTAAAGACAGGCCCTCGAACGCGCACTTTCCCAAGTTTTCCGAAGTAGATACTATAGTACCGGAGACCTCCGGGAAGCAGCAGCCCAGTCATTAATCAACCTCAACAATTTCAATATTTATGCTATACTTGGATTCACTGGATAACTATTAGCAAGACACATTATAACAAATGTGGCTTTTTTTCTGGGAAAAACCAGAATGTGGCAATTGGGCCAGTGGTAGCCAACATCAAATTCTCGTAAAAACAGTATGCTGGACAATACGCTGCAGTAAACACGGCCAGGCTGTTTAGATACATCTGACAAAACAACAATAAATAGCTCAACAGCTACCGGTCCGAAACGCAAATAACCCAGGACTTCTGGACAGCGCAGTTCATCCGAAAGGATGTTCACATCTCGTGACAATATAATGAAATTATGTACGCTCGGGCTTCTACTGTTTAAATGCAAAAAACTTGCAGATACAAACAGTCCACCTAAGCTTTTATGTGTCAGTTTTTCATTTAAATATAAATCAAAATTTATAGTACATGAAATACTAAACACTGGACCGTACGCATCTCCAGGGTTGGGGGAATTTCACTAGTGGTTGGTCTGTACCCAGCAGAACAGGCTCCGGGCCCCTCCATGACCCTGACCAGCCTGAGCGGATGGAAGATTGATGTCGATGAAATACGTTTCATAGGCATTTCAGTGAACTGTTGATTTAAGGCTCTGGGCTCAGAACTAATTATGATCCATTTCTAGATCCACCAAGGCACGCATTCAAATCCCAATTCCGGTTTTTATTTTGTCCGGACAGCAAGTGACCTCGTAGTCAGGAACATTGACGAATAAGTTTGTCTTCACCTTATTTCCAGGGCAGCTGAAATAATCTTCAGCAGTTCGCTTAACATGAATATTTCTAGTAAAACGTCCAGCCTGGTAAAAGTATTAAGTAAACTGTAGGTTGGATAAATGTACCATCCAAAACTAACCACTAAGTCTAAAAGCAAACTTAAATGTAAAAAATGTTTGCCTTTCACTTCTATCAGTGGACTATTTTGAATGTACGTAACCTGAGTGCCATTAATTTGTTATGCGCAGAAAAAAAATATTACCACACTTCCGTGAAATTTTAAGTTAAGAGAACTTAAAATATCAAGTTTGGTCAACAGAAATTTCATGTTATTTGGGAATAGTGCGTCACAACAACGTATTCCTTAAATGATGTCGACTAACAAGATTAAATAAAAGAAACTAATAATACACAATACAAAAAACTTTGAGGTATTATATTGAGGTGATTTGATTGTTAAAATACCTTAAAATATTGTGAAGTGAAATTAATTAAACGTGCCTTTAACTAAAAATAGGAAGTACATTTCTTATTGTGCAGTTGCTTTGTAAACCTTTTGATTTAAAACCAGGATTCCTGTCTGATTGTTTAAAAAAATTCTGTCAATCTCAGACAACAAAAATTATTTTCAAACATTTCGTCATTTTGTTTCGGAACCTTTTAAATGAATCACAGTTAGGAAAAAGGGTACAGCCTTGGTACAGTTTTGTTACCCAAGTCACAAACAACATTAATTTACACCCAATGGTACAAAAATGTTCCTCAGAGTCCATTTCTGTACCTTAAAAGGTACATTTACCTACAGCTAGGGTACAACTGGCAGGCCAGTGACAAGTAACTGTGCCCTCAAAGGCACAGACTGGTACTAGTAAATGTGCCCTCAAAAGCACAAACTGGTACTAGTTTTTTGATGAATGTATTATATTATGAAAGATATATGAAAGTTTGCTACTGACTGCAGCCACTGGATTGGAGACTCTGAGGACCTACTCTTGTGGAGTGTGAGGAGACAGGCACCATGGCTGGAAGGAGGGACATGGGATGGAAATCATAAGTCCTTCTTCTGCATCATTAACTACCCTGTTTCTCCTCCCAGCTTAGCCCTTTCCCCCAAAAAGAATACACTAAGAACTGCTTATTGAAATCCAGATGCCCCCCCCATCCCATTAAACAGAGTCCTTCAGGAGTTAAACACCTACAAGTACCACTACCGCACTAAAGGTAAGGGACCAACTGCAGAACAACAATTAACTCAGATGATCCCAAAGCCCATAAAAATAACAAACAGTAAAATGTGGTGGAGACTAATATTCGTGACATACTGTCGTCAGTAACGGTGGGTTTCTAAAAAAAAAAATCCGTGTATTAAATTAGCAAAATGATTTGATTTGTTCGGCTGTGCCACGTTATGGTCGAAAAGCTATGATCCTGCCACCCATTGCATCAGTTCTAGGGACAATTCACTCCTGTAGCCACTAGGGGAGCTCTCGCCGTCTATCAGCCCAGATAAATAATTAATTATGTAGTGCAGTCTAGCAGGCTTTATAATATCTGTACAGTGAGCACTGCCTTTATATAGACACCCCTGCTAAGAGGCCATTTTGGTCACCAGTCTTTGCCTTCTGGTTAAGAAGACATGGTCAGATGTATGCAGCTGTTCATTTCTGTACCTTAAAGGTACAGTTACCTGCAGCTAGAGTGCCATTGACTTCTTAGGGTACAGCCCCAGTGGCAAGCAAAGGTGCAAACTACTACCCTTTTTTCCGACAGTGTACTCAAGACATCTGTTTCAAACAACTGAAATATTTCAGGCAGCCAGGTAACTCATTTTTGTAGGTTTGCAGAATGTTCTTTTCACATTAAGCAGGAACAATCATTGAAGTCACGCCAGTTCAGCACGGGGATTTTCCGCCATCTATCTTATTATCTGGGAATTACAACAGAAGGTCAGTATTTAAAGCCCATTCAGGGCTGCGTTTCCCAACATATCCCGTTAGCGACTGACAAAACAGGACCCATTCAGTTGCGTGGCCACTGTGCTTTTGGGAAGCGCACCCCAGGCTGTTACAGGCTTGTTACTTACCAGTAACAAATTTAATGACGAAAAGGATAAAAGGTCAATTAATGTAAGAGAGGGTTTCACGAAACTAACATGAGTTTAAGTGAAAGTAGTCTTTGCAATCTAGTCGGTTTACTGCTCAAATAAAGACATCAATAAAAGAATACGGAATATATTTGCATATGTGTTTCATTATTATCATTAATATAAAAATATACCCTGCAATCCTGTCTAGGTCACTGCCGTGTGCCCTTTGCTGCATGGGTTAGGCTCCAAAACCCCCTCACCTGACTAACAAGGGGGTGTGACCTCGGGGGTACTGATGTTCCAACAAACCAACGTCGATTAAAATTACATATATTGTGTATTACAGCCTACGAAGTTTGATCGCACTGAAGAAGTGGCTTAAAGTAGTAGAAATATGTATGATACCTGACAAGCTGACCAAGGCTGTCCACAAGCATGACGCCCCTCTCTGTAATGGCACCGAATCGACTTCTAGCTCTTTTTTTTATTGTAAAGCCGCTTTTTATATTTCACGGCTCTGTTAGGACAAAAAAAAACGCCCTTAAACGCATGAGCTTTACAACGCCATTTGAAAAACGATGCTTACAAAATTACAAAATATTTACAGTGTTATTTTGTGTTTATAAAAAGTGTGTACAATACGTTTTTCTTATATGTATCATTTCACTGCCAAAATTTGTTGTTTAGCTGACTTGTAAAGCAATGTACAGCTTTGTTTTCAAACATCTAGATATATATTGTTGGATGAATAAACTATGTCACGGTTACCGTATTGGACCAGTAACACCTGGTTACATATTCTGCTGTCAACAACTGGGACGTTACCAGCTGTTCTTGGAATAAACCAAATTATTTATTCCATATAAAGCAAGGTTGGGCAGAGAAACGCTATGCTGCCATTGTAGGCTACATTATAAATCACAGAAATGCACAGGCTATTGTTCATTCCGTAAAGCAATTTGAACGACTTTTTAACATTTGTTGTGTAGGCCTTCAAATTTACAAGGACGGATTGCGGTTTCACTATCCTGGTACTTTCCTTATATACACTGTAAAAAGGAATTCGTAAAAAACGGATTATGTACTGGTAGTTTGCTGCCAGGACATAATCCGTTTTTTACGGATATTTTTTTGTTAAATTTAGCGGGTGTACTCGCTCCCCGAAATTAAATTCAAATTAAAGGGTAAAACACCTGTGGAAAAATTTATACGGAAGATTCTTTCATATTAACACGGTACAATGGACCCTATTTTTACGGACTTTTCGTACAGTGTAGCCAGTTTATCGTTTTGCATTTTAAATTGTTGATCAGCTAATGCAGGAGCAGGCGTGTAGTAAAACAAATACCCCATGCGTGTTTAAAATGGTTCATGACAATGAAGGCTGACGATTTTCTGTAACCTTTAATTTGCATTGCGCACGCGCAGTCCCGGCGCGCTCCCCCAGCGGCGTTTTCATACAGCCTTTTAGCGGCAGGCAGCGGGATGCGCTTCCCGCTTGGTGTAAGGCTCTGTCAATAAGTTATCGTTGTGAGAAGCAAAGTTCGATACGTACTGTTGAAGGATGAATACAGATTATTTTTTTCAAGCGAATTTAGCGTAAAGCCAAGTTAAAGTTACTGGTGTGTCGTACCTGACAGCCCGTGTCAAGGCCTACGTGCCAGTCTTTTGTTGTTAATCCCTCCAGTCTAACGCCTACCCAGCGTGGATACTGTGTATTTTTGTCAGCAATTTAAATGACCGCCTAGTGAAATAAATGCATCGATCTTCACAAAATGGGGACTGCGGAATCTAAGGCGAAGATTGGATTTAGACGTTTTAAAAACAATCTAAAACCATGACAATGATAATAAGAATACATCTGGAGTTTAATACCTTTTTTGAAAACCTTTTAAGATCAAAAAAATTAAAAAATCACTCTGCTCAGTTATTGTTTGCTGTGTCGTTAGTGTAACTCTTCAGACGCGGTAAACGGAGGAGCCATCCCTTTTTATAAACATGTCATACGGGATCGGGGTGGGGGGCGGGTAACATGAGTACGGAGGTGCAGGTGAAGTGCACGGCACAGTGCAGGGAACCGTCAGAATTACGGCGGACGGCGTCGGAGCTCTCTGCACCTGGGGAGCAGTGTGCTGGCGAGGAACCTGCGGGGCCGGAGCGGGGAGACGTGGAATATGAGGGGGTTTCCGTCTGAAGGTAGCCCCTGTGTTTACCGGCCAGAGAATGGTGCGCTTTAGGTGCTTAGAATGCATTTAAGACTCGTAGGCGTATATATGCATCGAGCATCGGAGCAGATTCTTTTTTGTTTTTATATGTAGCCTATATATTTTCTTATTCAAAATTTAGAACACTTTTCGTCATCTGCAATGCAAATATTGGAACGAGACTCGACGCGTGTGTCTGTGTGTGTCGTAAACGAGGGTTTCATTTTCAGAATCACTTCACGGAGGGCGGACAGCTAGCGGAAATTCTGCGGTTAAGAGATATCTTGCTAGAAACCAGCCAAAATGCTGACGGACGTTACGGGCTTCTCACGGGTCGGACTTCAAATTGGAGAGGAACACCGTTACCGAATGCATTCCATTATACCGTCCGAAAATCGGCGTTCGGCTACCGGTCTTTCCGCTAACAGCACACCTACACACTAACTGCAGTGTGTCAGGTGAGGAACACGAGCATCTGCAGGCAACATGTATTTCTGTACACCTTATGTTAACAATGCCGGGTTAGGCTGAGGAGAAAACTTACGCGGCCAAATGGTATTTCTTGAAATAAACAGTGCCATGTATTTGATTCAATCAATGAAAGGCGTTACAGGATCTGTATGGCGCCACAACAGACCGACGGCGTTTAGTGGAATATGTATAGCATATGTATAGTGTGTATTTATGTATGTATATATATATATATATACACACACACACACACACAC
>JAODKM010000040.1:3714343-3726455 GCA_026780845.1 Petrocephalus sullivani
CAACTTATTATTTCAGTTAACTTTTATAATTTACAATATAGTTTTGTTCTTTTTTATTGTACCGGTGCTGTGCACTGGCGCTATGAGTCTAATGAATTTAACTGAGAATTAACGTCATTCGAGTATTTCATCGCGATTGATCGTGGACCTACGTTTCATGTCGTGAGAATAAAATTGCACTGTGTATATCAGGACGGATGCAATAAAACTGAAAATGAGACTTGGGTCTGACATTGACTGCATGCGACGTTTACTAATGCACGTATTTTAAAAATGATTCATACGAAAATTAGGCTAAAAACGTGGTCATCGGAGCACCTTAAATCGTCTGCTGTAGCGGGTCTGGCCGGATATATTTTTTGGTCAAATAAAAGAAGATTGTGGTCACTTTCGGTTGTATATAATATAATATAATATAATATAATAATTATAATATATAAGTAACATAATATATACATTCGTCTTTTGATAGACGTGTCTTGTAACATATTAAATTTAATATTATCATTATCAATTGTGCTTGTGCATGATTGTTGCATTTGTCGGAGCTTTAATGTAAAAATGACCAATTTCAATTTATTTTCGAATTTATTTTTGGTGCTTACAAAAACAATCTAAGCTTACACTCATACTTATTTACAATTCATAATCATGGAGGGCTAACGCCTCTATTTTGTATATATTAAAAGAACTAGCATTTTTATTCTATTCTATTTTATTTAGTATTTATTTCTGAGAAGCTGACCCGCTTATGTCCGTTTGGAATTGCAGCGGTTACAATATTCCATGTTAATAATTAGGTAAGAAGTAGAAGGTAAATTTATACAACTTATAAATAATATTCAAATTACATATTTGAACATATATAGGCAACAAGTGTATTTATAAGTGTATTCAGTTTGCACAGGAAATTTAAAGTGATATATTTTCACTATCTTCGATCGAAGAAATTTGTTGTACATTTCGTATTTGGAATTGGTGAGCATGGCTGTATATATGATTAAAAAACCGCGACAATGAAAATTAATCAAATTCACAGCGGTTTCTAAAACCGCCCGCAAAAGAGCGTAAAAGGAGGGAAACCATTGATGCTAGCTGGTACCTTTGGAAATCTGCATGTGATTTATTGCCATTACAAAACAAAACGGTGGGCGCATCACATGCAAAGGTCACTCCAATTTGTGATTCGTTTATTTCTCATTATACTGCCAAAAATATAGGCCTCGTCTGATAAAATCTAATAAATAAATCGTAGAAGACTAAAGATGCACGTGATTTTATGGGATAGTGAAAGGGAGCGTTAATAATTAACTCTAGAAATTGCATTTCAGAGGGCTGCATAGCTACTTTAGGCGAGTCGCATTGAAAGATAGTTTAATTTTCTGGGTACTGCGTTTGCAAACAAATAAATAGTCCAACATGGTTTTCAGACAAACAAACAAACCATGTATTTGCACATCATGACTCTATAGCATGTATTTATGCAATTTGGACCCATTCCCGTTCTTAGTGCATTTCGTCGTGGGGGAACAGCGTTTGCGGATTTTCAGTCAACTTTTAGCATTTTAAGATCGAGCATGATTAAACAAACTGCATGCTGGCCGAACCCATTAGGATTTAGTATTAATTGCTACAAAATCCTGAAAAAAACATTGATAATCACTGTCAGACCCACAAATTATTTCAAACGAAAAGACGGCAGTATTATCCGATTACACAGACAGTTATTTCAGGCTAGTAACAGGGGTTTTAGTAACTTGCTCAAAGATAACAGGGTGTTTTACCTACTTTTTCAGGTAGCAATACCCTTACCACCCGACAATGACACGCTACTCGTTAAAGGCTATCATAAACACCACGAGTAACAATTGCCTGAAAACGAAACCAAATACTCGTTTTACGCCATTCTTATTTATTCTTATTTATCGAGGATCGCCTTTACATCTCTGTCCCCTAACAGGCTGGCTTTCCCTTCACTTTCCCGGCATCAGGGAAGCCTGCCCCGGCTTGCAGGGCGCGCAAAGCGGCATTTATCTGCGGGTCACTGTCACGCTGCTGTAAAGCGGGTCCGCTGCGGCTTTTGTCTGACTAACGGACATTGTACTTCAGACATATTCATTTCCCTTTGAAGTACATTTTAATGCAAATCCACATTATAGGTTTTTTTTCCTACAAAAATGACTCGGACTGACTCCGAGGTGCAAAAGAAATGCCCCCCTCCCCCCCAATTATTTGCATAAAAGTAAACAAATAAAGGTACTCTGTAAACTAAATTTTTGGGAAATTGGGTAAAAATAAGAAGACGTTAGTCATGGTCTGTGGTAATAAACATGAAAAACTGGTTCGGGCCAAATGGTAACAAGTTTCACGCCATGTGCCGTTAGGTGGGTGAGCTGATGGCTAGGTGGTGTGGTGCTATTAGTGAATTTAACAAGGACTCCCCGAAGTCTCAGTGTTTCCAAGCCAGTCACATTTTCATTAAACGAAGAGAGAAGAGAGTCGGAGTGCGTAGCGTTAACTAATAAATGCAGCCTCAAGTAGTCATGCAGACATGCTTACAATATAAGTAAAATTAAGTATTTATGACAGGCAAAGGCAGCAATTCGCATGCATCCCCTGCCCAGCTTTCGGTGAGATCGTTACAGAGGTCTTGTCCTGAGCTGATCACCTCGTACCCCCATGTCCGCCACCCCTGAGGTGGAACTGCTTCAGAGGTGGGGGTCCATGTTAATGTTTTGTCAGGGACGGTGGCTGATGCATGCAACTTCCGGAGAGAAAGCCCAGAATGGAGGCGAGAGACCGTTAATCCCTTTGTTTGGAAACAGCGGAAGTTTCCCCTGACCTGCAGCCTCTCTGGCTCTGTCTGAGCCTCGGGGCCGATGTGGCAGACGCAGCTCACGGGAGCACTGCTTAGCGATTAGGAGAGCCCCCCCCCCAGCCAGCCTACCCTTATGCTAGCTGGTATTTAGCAGAATATTGCACTGCATTTCAGTAATATTAAAACAGCATATTCATTTCACTCGCTTTCTATAGGACCTAGCTAAACCCCCTGATGCAGAGCAGGTATTTAGTGTTTGCGTGCATGAGGGGTGTGAGTTCCAGCTCCAGGAAATAATTGTTCCATGCAACAACCAGCACAGTGTCCAGCTGAACGAACAGGTGAAATTGTGACAGTTTGATAACCATCATGAAAACAGGCGCGTCCTCCTTCACCGATTGCCACATTTTATTTTCATGCACTGAGGCGTTGAAGGAAACATTGACTGAACAGCAGAACCTTTGACCCAAAGCGCTACATAGAGGCAACTGCAAGATTAGGAAGGATGGCCTCAGCAAATATAGGGTCTAACCAGGCTGTGTAGACACCAGTGTTATGTAAGAAGGAGTTGAGGAGAGGCAGGTCAGACAGGATGGCCTTGGGAATCAGTTTATGCAGAGGCAAACACCCCTCCTTAATTCTGGGAAACGCACCCAAGAGAAAGCAAAATATAATCTAATGCATGCCTATGAAAACATTTAATTCAGTCTTGATTTTTTTTAAATCCAGGGCAGGTGACACACCTTGCAAATAATGACCTTAAGTACCTACAATTTTTCATAAATTGTGGGGGGAAGCACAAGGCTGAGGTACACCCTGGGTGGGATGTCACAATTCAAGATTCAAGATCTTTATTGGCTGTTTTACAGATTCATTGCATTCTTTGTATGTCCCGCCACACTTGGTTACAAAGAGACTAAACACAGTGTAAAGCAACACAGGCAGTGTAAAAACAACACAGGCAGTGTAAAACAACACAGGCAGTGTAAAAACAACACAGGCAGTGTAAAGCAACACAGGCAGTGTAAAGCAACACAGGCAGTGTAAAGCAACACAAGACAAAAAGTAGACCATGTGATGATGAAGTGCAGGCACCATGAATATTTGTTTGCTGATACAGAGCCGCTGCGGAGCGACATTCGGTAGGTCTGAGGCTGGAGTCAGAGGAGGCATTTTGTGGCACGGATGAGCTCAGGCTGGCTGAACCTGAAAGCCTAGGCCTGCTGTCGCTGTGGAGCTTCAGCTGACGTGTTTACAGAAGCGCTGTTTCTTTAAAAAGAAAGCCGTCTGGGTAGCAGGGGCAGCCATTGTGGACCCGGGCAGGTTGTAGAGTGTGGGAACAGTTTGCCTCTTGGCAGACCTCGGTGGGTTACCCCACACACTGCCGGCCTTAGATGGCACACTGGCCAGTCCCGTACCAGCAAAACTGGCACATCCCCCTCTGCTGCACGGTCAGATGGCCCGTCTGCCGACAGGGTGTCTGGCACTCAGGATCTGATCCGTTTCGATAGCTGGACACAGGAAGGGATGAAGGGTCCAAAAGGAGAATCCCTTCACTGATGTCACTATTCTCTCTTCATGGCTAACCTGCTCCTCGACATGACTGCTTTTCCAAGGCTTTTTTCTTTTTATGTTGCTGTCCTATGGGATTTTATGCACCCAGGGAGTTGGGGGTTAAGGGCCTTGCTTGAGGGCCCACCAATGTGTCAAGGCTGGGCTCAAACAGGTGACCCTCTGATCACAGGAAAAGTGGCTTAACCCACTGAGCCACACTCTTGGCACCCATTCTGCAAGTTGGAAATGTGCCCGTCGCTCATTTTTGGGTGTAGATGAGAAGTCGACTGAGTCCCTAATAAGAATGTGAAAATGAAAAGGTAACCAGCCATGGTATGAGTGGGACCCATTTCGGTAAATGTGCATGCTGTTTCCCACACTGATTTCCAGCTGTGTGCAGGTCTCATTCAGCATCCCGCTGTCAGACCTGGTTCCTGATTGGCTAACTATATCACCTTGGACCATCTCAGTAATGAACACTGTGCAGCATCTGACGGCTCTCTGCTTCAAGGCCCCTGTGGACTCCTGCAGACCTACAGATGCTCATGGCCTCAACAAGGCTGCTGCGTCCTGCGTCTGTACATCCACTGATCCCATTTCTTTTGTGCCGTTCACACAACCACAATGTCCAGTGGGAGGGGCTGTCTTCCATGACACTAACATTGATTTTCATGCCGTTGCAGGCATACGTGGCATTTGTAGGTGCAGTGGATGGAACCCTCAAACCTATTCATACTTGCAACTGCTTGAATCCTACCTGCACCTGTCGAAAGGGTTCTTGGCACTAGGCCTAAATGTCCAGGTTATATGTAACCATTAAGGACAGGTCACAGACAGTGTTGCCAAGTGGCCTGGCAGTACACATGATGCTTACGTCTGGTCCAGCTTTGGAGTGTCAGACGGCAAAGGATGATGCCCTTACGGAAATGAACCATGGTTTTTTTGGGTAACCATGGGTTTATGACTATGGTTTTATCATAGTTTCACTGCAGTTACCATGCAGTGTTATAAGTGAACCATAGTAGTACTACAGTTACCATGAAGTGCTATAAGTAAACCATGGTAATACTATGGGTAGGAGCTTAGTAATCATAATTACCATGAGGTACCATAGTAAAACCATGGTTACTGTAAAAAACTTATACCCAAAACCCAAAAAACCATAGGAAACCATAGTGAATTTCCGAAAGGGTGTGTTTGCTGATGGCTGGTTATTGGGAGACAACAGTCATCCTCTTAGAGAATACCTGCTGATTCTAGGGTTTAATCCCCAAACCATGGCTGAGGAGAGGTTTAATACCACAAACCATAGAACACGCACGGCTGTAGAGGGTGCTTTGGGCATGTGAAAGCCCTGATTCTGGTACTAAGCCCTAAGATTTCTCCCTGAATGTTGCTGTGCTGCACAACATTACAGAACTTATTATTTTTAATATATTTTTGGCCACCACCTCAATAAGTTGTTTTAATGCTTCTTTTGAGAAGTTTCCTTTTGCTACTCGCCATTGTGTTGGGCGTTGGAGCTGGGAGGGAGCAAAAATGTGTACTGTCTGCAGGTCCCCGAGGACCGGGTTGGGAAACGCTGAGATAGAGGTTCCGCTCACCACTTCACAAATGCCTTCAGAGAAAAGAAAAAAGTTGCGGCTATATCGCCATCAAAACAAAGATAAGAGCTTAGCGAGGAGGCTGAAAGACGAAGATCGAAGGAGGCCCAGCAGTGAGCCGAGGACGGCCGTTTGCCATGGCGTGTCAGTCTAAGAGGACAAGCTCATAACCTGACTGTGAGCTGTTTGATCCGACAGTGACAGTGACAACCCTTTTATTTGCCAAGTACAAGAAATAGAGAAGAAATGTTGTATTAATGAATAAACATGTAGATGTATAAATAAAGGTACGATAGTCAGACCCAGGGTACAAACTTATAAAGTCAATGACTGTGTAAATTACAGTAGGTGATCGGCCTCTAAGTCTTTTGTTTATATTCTGTTATTGTCTTCTGTGAAGACCTGGGCAAGACTGAAGATGAATGTGTTACTGTTACCTTACCTAGTAAAATGTCACCCACCCATTTTCCATACCGTTTACCCACCAATAAAATACTTCATTTATTTTGTACCTCTGAGATTTACTGTCTTTTTCCTCCGCAGATCCCCTGTGTTTATACGAATTGTCACACCGCGTGTTGCTGAGGTTTGTGAAGTCGATCAAAACTTCTCACCTAATTCCACTTGTATTAAAATATACTTACCTGTAGCTGGGCGTCATTTATCACCAGGTCACTGAACGTGGGGGGGGGATTAATTTAAGATGTATATTTTCAAGCCACGATTTTAAGTATGTTACTGTTTCTGTTTTGGAGCTTAAATTTCAATGCGTTGTTCACTATGATTTGTTACGGTGGCAGATAGTGAACAAGCTACGACGTTTTCCGATTAATCGTCTGTAATCCTCCGGTCCAGTGAAATTTTTGCACATGACATTTTAGTCCACGGTCTTCGGAAAGCTTGGGCTCCCCCTAATCCCCATGTACCTAGCAAAGCGGCACAGAGGTCAGGCTTCGCCCCCTTCCCCAGCTCCTGCGTCTTTTTGCGCTGGGGGGCTCGTCCCATCTCTGACTGACACCCAGCTAGGAGCCCTTTGAGGCTCCAGTTCAAAGAGCGGGGGGACTAAGCGTTCAGCCCGAATCGCACCTGTGCTGCACAACTAGACCTGTTCAGCCATGCCCTCCCACCCAAAAAAAAACATCGTACCTGAGGGTGAATGACTTTCCAAGAGTGTGGCAGTGCCTGTGTATGACGTTACACATAGGCGGAGGAGTGAGTATGTTGTTTTTATCGGAAAGCCTTTGGTGGTGGCTAGTCTGTGACATCCAGATCTTTTTGGAAATTCACCTGGTGAACAAAAGGGGGATGTAGATGCTTGGACAGGGCGCACCTGTGCCCCCTACCCCAAATGCCACCTAGAGGACTCAACTCCTCTGGATCAAGGAGGAAGAGACATGGTCCTGATTCCAAAATAGTGTTTTAGAGCAGACATTTCTAGTACTCAGCTGTAGTCCAAAACACACACACACACACACACACAGACTCATGTACCTATCTAAATGGGGACCTTCCATTCATTTCTATGGGAAATACCTTAATCCCAGTCATGACACCCTTAACTCCAACCCAGCCCTAACATTAACCATAAGTAACCAACCCAAATACAAGACTTTTGGCATTTTTAGTTTTTTGATTGCATTCACAGTTTTTTTTTTTTATAAAATTGGGGTTATCCAAATGGGGACCGGAAAAGATGTCCCCAAAAGTAGGGAAATTTCAGTTTTTACCACACTTTGGAGACATTTTGGTCCTCAAATGTGATCTATGCCCCACCCCCACCCCCAGTTACATAAAATGACAGTGGGGGGGGGGGCATGGTGGGGCAGTGGTTAGCACTGTTGCCTCACACCTCTGTGACCAGGGTGCAAGCCTCTGCCCAGGTTCCATGCGTGTGGAGTTTGCATTTTCACCCCATGTCGTCGTGGGGGATTCTCCGGGTATTCTGGTTTCCGCCCACAGTCCAAAAACATTTAATTGCCCATAAATGTGAATGGTGTGTGAGTGTGCCCTGCGATGGGATGGCCCCTCATCCTGGGTTGTGCCCATAGCTTCCAGGATAGGCTGTGGACCCCCCACAACCCGGAATGATAAGCGGTTACAGAAAATGGATGGATGACACCCAGACATTAAAATGCACACTTAAATCTTCTTAAAGCACCGTACTCTGTATTTCATTACTACCAGCCAAAGCTTAAAATTAAGCTTTCGTACTCAGGCTATGCCACGCAATTAATTTTCGATTACATAATTTTGCAGTCTGTTCAGCTATACGCTGCCAAACTCAGCTGTTCTGTAAGTGACGTGTTATAAAGACCTGTTGGTTTTTCGCTGTAAATTGGTGATCTTTTGGGTGTTATGTGGCAGCTGTACGGCGGTACGGTTGGTATGCTTCGCGTGGGTGTTTTTCCTGCACCCCAAAGACACATGCTGCATTCCATTTGAACTTGGAAGTTCACGCCCCCTGAAGCTGGAGTTCCAAGTTGGAAAGTCGGAGGAACCGCTGGAATCCCAACATCAGAATTCTGGATGGCTGCGTCCTTAACCGACAGAAGTGAAAGCTGTAGTTTTATACTGTTTATTAGCACTTATGTCTTATTTCTGATAAGTACTGTCCAACTGCTCTCTGCTGACATGTTGCTCCGGTGTTTTGATTTTTATGTGCAAAATACTGCGTGACATGTTGTTATCATCTGATAACAATGAAAGCTGGGGCCTGTTTCAGAAAGCAGGATTTCGCACTTAGCCAGATAACTTATCGGATTTAAGGTAGTCTGGGCTAGATGCAAGCAAACAAAGATAAAGGCCATTTAAACTGAGTTACCTTAAATTTGACAAGATGACCAAGTAAGCAAGAAATCCTGCCTTTTGAAACAGTTCCCTGGTATCACTAAATGGCTTTCCAACTTGCTGTCCAAGAACGCGGTTAACTCAAGTGCAACGTTATTCCCAGCTCCAAATTCTGAACTCTGAGGTAAATAGAATGCAGCACTAGGCCTCAACACACCTGGTGACTATAAAACAATCGTGAGTGTGTGTGTGTGTGTGTGTGTGTGTGTGTGTGTGCATGCATGTCCTGCTTTGCAGCGCCATCAATCCATGGTGCATCCGGCCTTAACTCATGTGCTTCCTAAGACAGGCTCAGAATGTCTCAGTAACTGACTTCATAAACAGCTACTACCTCACCACAAACGCCCCACGCAGCTGTGAGACCTTAGCTTGGCTCTGCCACTCTCCTCATCACCGATAAATGACATCCATTTAGATTCTTTTCACCACATAGATAAAGAACATTCACAAGGGCAGAGACATTTACAATTCAGTTGCTTAGCTGACACGTCTACGCAGAGTACCTCCCAATTTTCTTCTGAAAGTTTTTGTGGAGTATTTCAGGTACAATCAGTTCCTCAGAACATCTCCAGGGCTTTGGACTTTCAAGTTTCAGTTCTGTCTGTGACTTTAACAGTGACACTATAGGCTGAAGTCAGAACCAAACGGAAACGCGCCCCTCCCCCACGTCGCTCGGGGTCTTTATGTGGCAGAGTCGCCTGTCTGGGGGGTCTTTACAGGCCGTCTTCTGGCAGTACACAGTCCTCACCATACCCTCAGCGCCGGGAACCATTAGCGGTGTCAGAGCACTATAAACAGCACGATTTATGCAAGGCCGGGTACATCTTTTTGCGGTGATTCAGCTCGATTTTCCAGTTTCAGATAAACAGTGCGTGGCGGGACAGATTCACAGAGAACTTTCCAGAAGCTTTCATATGACAAATGATGCTGTCCTGTGGCGGGTTTTGGCGTTACTAATGGTGCTTGGCCTGCGGAAATTCACACACTCACTTGCTTGTCTGGGTCGGTGCATATGAGCGGGTGTCACACTAATGTAAAAAGATTCTTTTTATAGCCAGTACCCCGTTACTGTATGTATTGGTTCATTACCCTGCTTCTCCCGGGGGGGGGGGGGGGGGGGGTAATGGCACCTGAAAACAGATACCCTTTCCCCTCATAAGATCACCTAACCCATCCATAGTTTATTTAAATACATATCCGTAGCTAAACAGCAGCTGTGGTTTCCACGGCGATGTTTCAGGCACCTGAGCCAATCAGCCGCTCTTCTTTCCATGGTATTTACTGGAAACCGCCAATCAGATGTGGCGTCTAAATCTTGGCCAGAAGTCAAGAGTTTTTGATCCGGGACCTCTCAAGGTCTTTCTGAACATCTGCAACAGTACAGAAACTCATAGTAGCCATTTGTAAACCCTCCACAATGTCCTCCCATGGGTGCAGCCAGTTGTTCTGGGTTAATTCACATGAGGGCTGAGGATCCAGCCTCAGAGGGTACCTTTCGGGGAGGATCAGGGACAGGTCAAGAGTGGGTCAGGGAGAGGTGAGGATGGAGTCTACGGAAGTTCAGGGGAGGGTCAAATTGGGAATCTTCCACCAAGCATAAACCAGCAAGGGTGGAGCAGGCAGCAGCTGCTGGACGTCCTTTTTACACAGCTGTAACCCCCCGCCCCCTCGCCTCCGCCCCAGGATGACACTACGCAGATGCAGTGGAGTGGAAATGCTGCCAACGATGGTCAGGATTTGTGTCATCTCAGAATGAAGGAGGAGCCCCAGATAATCTCCTGTAAGTTGAGTCCCACCTCATGCCTTCATGTCACTGAGGTCCAGGAGCTCAAACGAAAAGCTGCACTTTCTAATGGCAAAAGGGAAGCCTGCCATTTCTGCAGAAAAGAGGCAATATAGATAACTGTATGGAAATTCAAATAAGTGAATTTAATTAAACTGTAAAGTGTTTCACAGTGCAAGCCTTCTAGACACACCCACATCACTGTGAAGGCCTTTTCAATACCCTCTATAACACAGTGAAAGCCTTCTCAATCCCCTCTATATCACTGTGAAGGCCTTCTCAATCCCCTCTATATCACAGTGAAGGCCTTCTCAATCCCCTCTATATCACTGTGAAGGCCTTCTCAATCCCCTCTATATCACTGTCACGGCCTTCTCAATACCCTCTATATCACTGTGAAGGCCTTCTCAATCCCCTCTATATCACTGTGAAGGCATTCTCAATACCCTCTATATCACAGTGAAGGCCTTCTCAATCCCCTCTATATCACTGTGAAGGCCTTCTCAATCTCCTCTATATCACTGTGCAAGCCTTCTAGACACACCCGCATCATTGTGAAGGCCTTCTCAAAACCCTCTATATCACTGTGAAAGCCTTCTCAATACGTTTCCATATCACTGTGAAGGCCTTATCAATACCTTCCACATTAGTGTAAAGGTCTTCTCAATTTCCTCCATACCAATGGGAAAACTTTCTTAATACCCTCCCATTTCACTGTGAAGGTCTGTGAAGGTAGACATCCTGTAGGTCACTATCAGGACATTCGGGCCACACACCATGTAATTGTGAAGGTGAACCTGTGAAGGCCTTCACAGCACACAGGCTGACAGCATGCTCACAATGTGCACCATGGACCCATGAAGGCAGGCTCACACAGAGGGAATCTGGGGTACTTCAGACAGCTCCTGGACTCCACGACATGGCCTATGCACAAAGGGGCGAAAAAGAGGCAACTGGACCAAAACAAGGGGTCACCCATCGGCTGAATTCATCACATCTCCGTTCAAGCGACATTCCATAGAGCCAAGGTTGCTGTGTCAAAAAGGCCAGTCAGGAACACATGAAGCTGGGAAATGATCCAGTAAAATTCAGCTGTCTGCCGACGCACCCCGAGCAATTGGCACTTCCGCCGCATCTCTCTGACAGCGCCGGACCAGGGACAGAAGGAGGAGGAGGCCAGCTAGGGCTGAAGCTGCTTTAGTGGCACAGATGTAGCCCGTTTGCATGGAAGGTCGCTCGTCCAAGTGCCAGGAAGATCTACTTTTAACATTACCTGAGACTGTTTAGGTTTAAAAAGCTGTTATAAACATGTAAACCATTCAGTAGCTTATTTAAGCCTCTTTTGCTAATCTGCTAATCGACCGCATTGAGCCAAACGGGAGAGGATCTGGCAGTTTTGTCAGAGCAGAATTCCAGCTGGCTGCAGCATTTGAGATTAACCCCCAGAAGGCTTCTCCCCCCCCCCCCCCCCCCCCCCCCCCCCCCCCGCACCACGCCCCCCCCCCC
>JAODKM010000040.1:3726555-3779055 GCA_026780845.1 Petrocephalus sullivani
GGGCCCAAAGGGGAGGGGACCGGCCGGTTTTGTAAGAGAAAAATCCCACCGGGTGGCAGAATTGGGGATTACCCCCCCAAGGGTTTCGCCCCCCCCCCCCCCCCACACCCCTGCAGAGATAAGCACGACTGAACGGCCAAGTGGCACAGAGCCTGCTCTCTCACTGACTATTTATATAAGGATGGTTCTGGAAGCCTTACCTCCACAAGGCCAGGCCATGCAAATGCGTAAATGTAGAAACACACACACACAGAACCTCATAGGCCAGAACCATGCCTAATGCTGTGCGTCTGAGGTTTATATACACAAGGTGCCACGACGTCTCCAGAGGCAGGGGTTAGCTGGCACAGCCTCACCAACACCTCCCTCAAATACAAATGTAAGACATCCGACCCAGTGTTGGGTCCCCTTGAAAGTGTGCCTCCAATTCTGAGCATAAACAAACCCAATGAATGGAATTAATGACAGACCATTAAGGTGCCTGGAGAAGGCACCACATCAGGGGCAGCGACTGCTAACGCCGGCCACTAATGCCGACTGAGAACACTGGCTGCTAATGCCGGCCACTAACGCCGACTGAGAACACTGGCTGCTAAGGCCGGGCGCTAACACAGTCCGCGAACATTGGCCGCTAAGGCCGGGCGCTAACACAGTCCGCGAACATTGGCTGCTAAGACTGGGCACTAACTCCAACCGCGAACATTGGCCGCTAAGGCCGGGCGCTAACGCTGACCGCGAACATTGGCTGCTAAGTTCAGACGCTAACGCAAACTGTGAACATTGGCTGCTAAGTTCAGGCGCTAAGGCCGACCGCGAACATTGGCCGCTAAGGCCGGGCACTAACGCCAACCGCGAACATTGGCCACTAAGGCCGGGCGCTAACGCCGACCGTGAACATTGGCTGCTAAGTCCGGGCGCTAAGGCCAGGAGCTAAGGCCAGGCGCTAATGCCGACAGAGAACGCCGGCCGCTAACGCCGAACGCGAACATTGGCTGCTAAGTCCAGGCACTAAGGCCAGGCACTAACGCCAACTGAGAACGCCGGCCGCTAACACCGACTGTAAACATTGGCTGCTAAGGCCAGGCGCTAACGCCGGCTGAGAACGCAGGTCGCTAACACCGACCGAGAACACCTCATACGCATTTACAGCATTCAGTTTACCTCCTGTTTTTCTGTGACACCACATGCAAGTCGCGCACATTTTATTGCAGCCGAGTCCCTCTAACCAGCAATGTGGCTTCCATCTGAGCTCAGGGAATTGTACTCTCAGTCCCAGCTCAGTGTCTCCTACGGGGGAACAAGTGACAGCATCTCACCACACACCTACGTCAGACACGTAAACAAGCAAACACGGGCTGGGCGCTGCAAAGGGTAACAGGGACGCAACCCCATTGATTCCCACTCGGGAGGGCTTATTTAAAAAACATGTTGTATTCCGGGAGGCATGTGTGTTTGTGTGCAGGGTGAGGAGACCCTAAAAGGAAACTTCTGGGCTGTTGGTGGTGGTGGGGGGGAGGTGTCAGACCTTGGAGAGGGGCAGTGGGAGAAGGTCTGACTCATCAGGCAGGAAGGAACCAACAGCGTGGCGATGAAGGTGAATTTGATGAGACATTTCAGATGAATGTGTTGGCTGGGCCACCTCGACCAATAAAATGATACGTCAACCCGACCCAGAGGATTATGGGTAGTGCTTTCTTCTCATTGACACTACCAAAATGAGTCCATACTATAATGCGATTTTTTAATGTATGTGTATTTTTGATCTTTACGGATTTGAAAGCTGTTATTCCTGTCTATGGGCAGATACTGCGCACAGCATCTCTGAAGGCCCCCGGGATCTGAGGCTCTCCTGCTCTCTGCACACTGGTCCTGCTCATCCAGTCCTCACCCAGCTCAGACCAGAGATGAGATTATAGTGACAATAATGAGAATTACAGCCGACAGGCCTGGTGGGAACTCCCATCTGTGAAAGACTCACCTCTGGCACATCTCAGGCATGAGAAGATCTCAAAGTTTAAATATTCTACTCCAGGAGCACCTGGGGACCATTTTTGGGTAGCCGGAGGATAAAAGCTACCTGACTGTATCAGTAACGAGTCGACACGATGCGTCACACAACGAGAAATAAAAACATTATTAAATCTTAGCCCCTTCAAAACAGCCCCCTTCGACGGCAGCATTACAGTATCTTGGCATTCTTTCCTCCAGCTTCCACATGTAACCACCTGCAATACTTCCCCAAAAGTCCTGAAGGAGGTTCCACAGGTTCTGGGCATAAGTTGGCTACCTTGCTCCAGCTCACCTCAAAGCAGCTCCATAGGGTTCTGGTCGGGGGATTGTGGGGGCAGGCCATTTATTGCCAACCTTCATCTTTTTCCTGGTTATACAAGATAATACAATACTTATATTATTATTATATAATTTAATATAACTTATATAATTTATATAACTTATATACCAACTAATATATTATCAAGGTGTTATTTCTGAAAAATTGCTCCCAGGGAAAGCTGGCAAGGCACTAGAGTGGGTGGGAAAAGCTGGCGACTGTCCAGCCCCTGGGTAGGGGTGAGGTGGGTGGGGGGTCAGATGACATTGGCAAGATGCTTTCCAGGTCAGTTATAGACGAATGGAACCATGGTGCAGTGGGGCTGGTTTTCCCCCAAACAGTGAGCACTCCAGGGCACCTGACGCACAAAAACGGAGACCAGTATGCCAGATGCCTTTTTAAAATGGTTCTGTATGGCTCAAAATAGGAATGGAACAAAGGCGCCCCCTGGTGAAATGAATGGGTAATTCAACCTCCATCAAGATACCTGGGAACGGAGCACGCAGGGTTTCATTTCTGATTATGTCCTCTTCTCGGGAGCTTGAAAGCCTTCTGCTTGTCATGTCAGTGCTTAGGATGATGTGCTAGAGGACCTCCAGCTGACAGCCGGGGATGCATAAAAAATGTGGCCGGAAAATGTCTTGGAGAATTTCAGCTGGATGGTGGCTGTGGTGGCCAATGGTGTTGGCCTAAGTACCAGATGGGAGGAAGGATTGCAAGTCTATGGAAGCTGAGAGCTCAGGGCTCCTGTAGTCATGGGCAGCTAGGGGGGCACAGCTGCTGTAAAACACCCCCTGTGTCCTCTTTTCACCACAGCCTTGCTGTAGGGCCTAAAGCCCCCGTGACAAGCCACACACCTGCATCTGCTGTTTGGCCACTGGGGCGGCGACACCCAGGAGACCACGGACAAGGCCACGTTTGCCGGCGTGACTCTGGAGGAGAGGAGGCTTCAGAAACACAGCTGGCCCATCAAGTGCAGTCAAAACACGTCGAATATGAAAGCAAAAATGCGGCACTTTAAAGAGAGAGCTCCGGAAAGCCCTGTGTCCTCGGGCTCAGTTACCAGTGGCCCGTTCTGGGATTTTTGCGGGGAGAGATGAAACCCGCCACTGGCGGAAACGGCGCCCCCCCCGAGGAACCGCAAGGTGCGGCTGACCGGATGCCAGCCTGGCGATGAGATACACACCTGGGAGCACTTCGTTCCCTGGGGGAGCCCAATTATTCGGCCCCCAGTCTCCCTCCCATCCGTTGCCTGCTCTCAAACAGGTGGCTGGGCTTAGCTCTGGGGGGGGGGGATGGACAAGTCATGTACCCCCCCCCAGGGATTTCTGCACCTGTGCCTGAGGTTGCCAGGCGACATCAAAGAGTCGGTATCACCCGTGGACACACACACACAGAAGTCCCAGAGGGCCGAGCCGTGGACAGTAAGAGACAGATTTCCCAGAATTCCCAAGCTGGTCAGGTCATGAGTCCGGTTAAAGGCAACTTATTACACATTACAAATAAGCAGATAAACATTTCCATTGTTGTTTTTTTTTTTGCTAACATTGTTTTATTAGTAATCCAGGAGACATTTCTAATGCAGTTATCAGTGGAACATAACATCACTAAACAAGAGACACTCTGTGGGAATCATCTGTAAGAAAATCCCAAATAACTAAACTGCCCTTGAATTCTGCTAGCAGGAAGGGATCTGCTGACGTCAGTCCCTGGGAGGTTGCCTGTAAGCGGAATCCAGACACACAACACGCATCAGTCGGGTGAAGGGAAAGCCGGATGTCCTTCATGTTCACGTTGTGGGGCGACACAGTGGTGCATCCAGCCTTCTGCTGTAACCCAGGGGGGGTGCAGGCCCAGTGTACTTATACGAAGACACTTTCTGGAACCAAACCAGTCAGGGGCATTTACGAACTTTTCCCAAAACAAGCTTAAGCAGTTATGGAAGTCGCTGCTTCCAAATATCACACAGACTGTGTTTGGGATCTTTGTATATGTATAAAACCAAATTTAATGTGTTAGGAAGACACAGTCTTCTAGCTGCAGACTGCTGTAATTTATATTACATATCCACGGAGTGGAAGAGCACACAAGCAGAAGACCAGTGCTGACATCTAGTGTACGTAAAATGCAACTGCGTGTTCAGCCGGAAGACGCTCACAAAAAAAAGAAAGGGTAAGGAAGCTTAAATCATCCCCAGGTGGCTGTTCCTTTGGGGCAGCAACAATCCATTTCGATAAACAGGGCCTCCTAGCTGGAGTCCACTCAGCCAGCTTACTAAAACCGTAGAAGTGAGGAAGACCAAAACACTGAGCAAGGCATGGTGCATTCTGGGATTTTTTCCCCATTAAACTATAAAAGACCAGGTGACATAAAAAAAAACCTGACAAATCTTTGCACACCGCTTTACACACCCCAGAAGCACCGCTGTGTGTTACAGCAACAGCTGGCAGAACACAACAGCGATAAGGATATCGCAGTGGCTGCAGACCTAGCAAAGAACATAACCTTGACCTAATTGGTCCTTGTTTTTGTGTATGTGGCTGTTTGTCTGTTACATCATGTTAGATCAGTAAGAGAGGAAGTTGTAGTGAGAAATTGCACATTTATGTCAATATAAACTACCTGAAATCTCTGTTACACAATGAAGGATAACCATGCTGATAAACCAGAACGGAAGCTTCTGAGGGTGGCACTAGCAGGCAAGGTAGCTGATTGGATGCTCCCGATTGTAAAACAGAGCATTTCACTGGCTGACTATTCATCCTTCTTATGTGCCGGGGAACATACACATATATTTGCATTCTTATATTTTGTTTATCTTAGTGAGGACCATCATTCCTTTCTATGGGAAAAACCCTAATCCCAATCACGAGACCCTTAACCCCTACCCAGCTCTAACCTTAAACATAAGTAACCAAACTAAATAAGAGACATTTGGCATTTTTTGTTTTTTATTGTATTATATTTTTATAAAATTAAGTCAGAAGTAACGAGAACTGAGAAAGGAGGATGTGCTATACTTATGAGGTCCTTTGGCGCTTTAGCAGAACTTGTGCACACACACACACACACACACAGGCCAGCTCGGCACGGACACTGATCTCTGACAGATGCCCTGCCAGCCAGAGCCCAATTAACACCACAAGATGGGAATGGGCAGCTTTTCGGAGTCTGAAAGCAGAAAGCCACAGTGTGTCGTGTGCCGATGGCCGGGCCTGTGGCCATGACTGTCAGACCATGGATGGGCCACCGGACGCCCTCTGCCCTCATGACTAGACACAGTCTGCAGATGGAGACACTACGTTTGGAACTGAGAGGGTGGAGGGCTGAGAATGAGGAGAAAGCTGGCGAGTATATTGGGGCGGGGCCAGGGGGACGGACCCCAGCTTAAAGCTGATTGGCCCCAAGAGTGCCCCCCCCCCCCCCATGGTCACTCATTAATTCAAAAATATTGGTTAATGATAAGGTTGGGCCCATTGCATAAATGATGCCCCCCATACCTTAAAAAACCCATATAGTTAGCGTTGTGAATCAGACCAGCAGTTATACAAACAAATAGTTGAATATGGAAACTTCATGTAAGTCTGAGAGCACTAAAACATTATAAGGGGGGGGGGGGATGAGAGAGCAGCCTGCGGTGGATAACGTAAAGTACAGAAAAGTAGGCTCCATTCCTAACAGCATTATCAGGGCGCTGAACTACAGAAAACAATAAATCAGTTATCAGAAGATGTGGGCACACTTTGCACTTTGCCTCGGTACGGAGACTTTGGGTAAAATCGTAGTGATAATGGATAACTTTCTGGCAATGTGACTTACTTGAAAGCAGATGTGGACAGATAACGCTTAGCGTAGCGCTAACCTTTGGCCAGCGCTGGGGACGAAAACAAGCAGTAAGGACAGCGGCGAGGGGGGGGGGGGTTCTGTGTAGGCCGCCGCCTTCCTCCGTCACAGCATGGGGGCTGACATCAGAGGCATTATCCTCCTGGCTCGGGGTCACGCATATGATAAGTTTTAGTACATCATGACAGCTTGCCATTCTCCCATGAAGCCGGAACCCCATCATTAGCGGGCCGGATGCTAACTGCTCACTGTGACACAGCATCTGGCAGTGAAGTGCTTCCATGCTGAACACCTGCCAGCAGAAACAGACGGCGGAGACGCACCGGGACGGGCCTTGGCAATAAGACCAGTCATTATAATCCATCAAAAATAGGTTTTTGTTTTCTGTGTTATTGCTGCTACTCGTGGCAGCCTGGGGGTCAAAGCCTTACCCCGCAGGTGGACGATAATTAATCATTTTAGGCGCCATTCAGAAGGAAACGAGGCTTAACGAGAACCTCTGTGTGAAGGACTCGTTCTACAGGAAGGATGTTTGCTAAACAATATGTTGCCTCTTACGACTCAAATCTCACGGAACAGAAAGAAGTTAAAATTTTGATCCATTTCTCTATTTTCCGGGGTCAGGGTAAAACAGGGGCCCGGTGCCTGTCCTAATGTCCCAAGCAGCACAGGCCAGTAGCCAGGTGGTACACCCTGGACAGGATGCCAGCCTACTGTTAGCCAATGTAATTGTTTTCAGGGAAGTCTTACTTTTCACCTGCTTAATCAGTTTTTTCCAGTCTGGTCCTTGGGGACCCGCAGGCAGTCCAAAGCCTCCGTGCCGGTGACGGGAAGGTCGCCCTTAGCGCCCAGCTCCTGTGGTGCCCCACGTTGGCTGACCCTGTGCTGTGATATAAGCGAGGCAAAGCGAAACATTCCCATGTATATGTGCCTGTGCAAGTTGGCAAACAATCATCATTTACAATGAAATGAGACCTTTATTCAAAGCAACTTAAGATTCATCTTCACAATCGAACAAACTGGAAATCTCTGCGTAATTTACATTAAGTATGTTGTACCGCACACCTGGTGCAGTGGGGAGCTGGGACCTGGGTTCCGTGTGTGTGGAGTTTGCCTGTTCTCCCTCTGGTTCTCCCCCACTGTCCAAAAACATGCTGAGGTTAATTGGAGTTACCAAATAGCCCACTGGTGTGCCTGTGTGAGTGAATGTGAGTAAGCGTGCCCTGTGATGGGCTGGTGCCCCATCCTGGGCTGTTCCCTGCCTTGTGCCCATAGCCTCTGGGATAGGCTCCGGACCCCAGGGACCCTGAATAGCACAAGCGGTTTCAGAAAATGGATGGATGGATGGATGTTGAAGATCTGTTGAAAACCAGTGATTGTTCACGTTGACGCGCACGTGCTCACAGTACCACCTAATGCCGCATAAAATAGCCCCGCTAATATTTTACATTTTTATTCCTTTTAAAGCTAGCCTGGAAAGTTAAACTGCAACGTTATGGTGAAATTCCTCCACCGCTAGATTTTTGCTGCATAAGCAAGAGATGTTTAATAAACGAACCCCTTGAAACGAAACACTTGCGGTAAATAATTACAGTTCAGTGATTGTAATGGGAAGATTATGCGGCTCACTTGTAAGTGCGTCATGTTAAGTAAATTATATCTTATTCAAATGTTTGATATCTTTAACGCTGGTAATTTGCTAAGCGGAGCAGATGAGATTAGACCGCCTGCCTCCAAATTTCAGAACTTATATTTATAGTAAACACTGTTCACCCTTCGAGTGTATCATTATCATGGATTTATTAAAGGGCGCTCAGAACTCAGCGACTATTACTGAAACTAATGCGCATATCGTCAGCTATCGTCAGGGTGTTTACACAGAGGAGTATCTGAACAGATCCATCACAGCGGCTGGACTGAATGAGACGATCTGTATGAATAAAGGCCGCAGGTCACGTGACATCCCTCGACCGGGAACCACTTTGCAACAAGGAAAAATATTTAAACGAGTGACAAATGCACATTCTGCGCACCAGCCTCATTAAAAGTCTAGCTGGGAGAAAACCAGGAGTTAATGATGACAGAAATGGGACACCTGAGAGATTAAAGCGATTGATTTCGAAAAAGAATCGGTCGTTCAAGCTGTTCAAAACCTCGTATCATAGTGACTCCTGGTGGGCAAATGGCGATCAATCAAGCCAATAATGAATATTGTTAAAACGGAGTGTAAATGAATCAAGTAGACATTTTAATACATGCAGTAAGTCATTCGGGCTAAAATAAATTTTAAATAAGTATGCTTTCGTGTTGTTCTGCGTTCCCTCAGCAAGCCAAAGATGATGCCATATAGTGAAGGTGATTAATTGTCATTGTTGACACGCCACATCGCACAACAGCTAACATAGCCCGGGGCAGCTGCTTGAGCGCCCGGGGAGGAGTGCCCAGAGATGGTACCTTGTTCAGAGTACAGTACCTCAGTGGTACTTGGGGATCAGGGACTCAAACTGGCAACCTTTCAATTACACAGTCACATCCCTAACCACTACACCACCTGCTTGCCCTGCAGAGGCTGTTTTTTCGCGAGGAGGCTAAAGAGCTTTGGGGTGGGAACCAAAACCACAACTTTTACCGCTGCACTATTGAAAGCATCCTGACCGGACGCATCACAGTGTGACTGGGGAACCTGTCTGCCCAGGACCACAGACTGCTGAGAAGAGCTGTCAGGTCTGCATCAAAAATCATTGGAGCTGACCTCCCCCAGCTCCACACCATCTACACCTCCCGCTGTCGGAGGACGGCTGAGTCCATCATCAAGGACGCCAGACACCCAGCTCACTCCCTCTTCTCCCTGCTCCCCTGCGGTAACCACTACCGGAGCAGCTCCACTCACCACACGACTCAGAGACAGTATTTTTCCACAAGCCATCAGGACCTGCACTACCCTTCCCTGGCCAGCAACTGTAGCGTACGAATTTCACTGTATTGCAAAATATATGCGACCACAAAAGAACTAAAAGACAGAAGCTGTTTTCTAGCTCTTTCCATGATACAAATGCTATTTCAGCAAAGAGATTGGCGGATTGTACTTCTGAGAACAATTTGGCAGAGACACGCTAGTGGGTGGGATGTTTATGGAGTGTATCTCAGTTAGTTAGTGGTCGGTGCCTGCATAGGTTTGAAGGGGCTGGTCCTCACCAGCTGGCAGCATTGGCACCACTTTGCCTGGCTCCTCAGAGGGCCTGGCATGCTTCTTGCATACTGGCACATTGTATAATCTCACATGAAGCACACAACAAGGTGAAGTATTGATATCTATTTTTCCATACTTCAAGCACTGCTCATAACTAGAATATCAATCATCTCACCAACGGTAAACAAACATACAGTTGGATTGGGCATCAGTCAGATATTGTCGCTGGTTATCACTATGGCCACTAGATGTCATCATTTCTGACTTTTGACTTAACTTTCTTAGCAAATCACTGTGAGTGCGGTCATAGGGTTATGCATTGTCTCATGCTAATGACATTTGGCTTTGGTCTCTTTGGTCTCCAAGTGTAGCAGGCTGCAAATGTAATATTAAATATTTGTAGGCGATTTCACTGTAACTCTATTACATCTATAGATTTTTAATATGTATATATTTATATACAATATAGAGTACAAACAATTTAAGATAACCAAAGTTAACTATGCAAAACTGAATTATGTATGTGAACATCCATCCATTTTCCAGCCGCTGATCAGGGGCCTATACCAAGAAGCCGGATTTCTGCTTAGCCAGATTTACATCTGAGAGTTTACATCTGAGAGTTACTTGGCTACGCACGAAATCCTGCTTTGATATACAAAATCCAGAGCCACCTATCCCAAGCACCATAGGGCACAAGGCTGCAGATGCCCCCAATGGGATGGCATCTGAGCATCTTTTATGCAATTACTGTTCTTATTACGTTTTGTTCAGTAAATGTATGGCAAGGCAAGTTTATTTATACTGGACAATTCAAACGCAAGGGAATTCAAAGTGCTTTATAAAGGCAGAGAAATACATCCAAATAAAAGACATTAAAAGCATGTTTAAAAGACAAAAAGTAAAAGCCAAAACAAACAAATAAATAGTTAACTGAAAAGAAGTTCCATTGTAGTGACAGTTCCATTGTTGTGACAGTATACGGCTAAAATTATTTATTGAAAAGCTGCAGCAAACAGAAATGTTTTAAGCCTGGACTTAAATAAGATGACAGTAGCAGCAGACCTCAGGTCTTCAGGGAGCTGGTTCCACAGGCGGGGTCATAGAAACTGAACGCTGCTTCATCCTGCATGGTCTTGATTCTGGGAACACTGAGTAGGCCTTTTCCAGATGACCTCAGGGGTCTGGATGCTTCATACCATTTAAGTAAATCAGAAATCTATTTAGGCCCAAGACCATTTTTTTACTGTAAGAATGGCTAGAATGGCAGGTTTTACTCAACCCATTTAATTCCAAATTTTCCCCTGAAAAATAAGTGCATGCATTTCACTCCTTAGACCTCTCTAACACATAATATGTATGATTTTTTAAATGAATTTCATGTTGGTTATGTTAGCAACAATTGTTGCCAGTGGGATTAAACTGGTTAAGTCTCCCTTTAAGGACCAGCATGCCTTTAATCGGCGCGCTGGCGAAGGGTACCGGCTGGCTGGGGAACCACACACGTGGCCGGCACCCGAGCCCAGCCGGACGGGGCGCCTCGCGCCGCGGTTTCCCTGGCGACGTGCCGCCGTATTCCGTCACGGGGGAGGTCGCGGGCCACGGCTGCGTGGGCGTTTCGCGGCAGCGCCGCGGTTTCCCTGGTGACGTGGCGCCGTATTCCGTCACGGGGGAGGTCGCGGGCCGCGATAGCGGCGTACGGCAGCGATAGCGGCGACATGAGTGTCCGCGGGTCGCGTTTCTCCGGACCGAAGCGAGCAGCGGCGCGGAGCTCCCAGCAGCCCGTCTAAGGCCTGAGGTACGCCGAATACCCGGCTAACGGCGTCTGTGCGGCGCCTAGCTGCCTGGCCTGGCTAACCGGCTAACAGCTAGCTTCGTATATGCGGCCAAACTAAATACTCAGGTAGGTGACCAGACACTTCGCCTTTAATTTAAGATGGAATAATGTCACTTGGTCAGTAAATCAGTACGTTTGAGGTAAGCTAACGGTTTTGTTGCGGAAGCGGAAGCCGCTCCCGGGCGAAGGGGGGCTGCTTTATGGAGGCTCGCCGTCCTAGTAAGGGGCCGAGCGGCGGATATTGGGGTAGGCGGCCCTCTTTCTCTCCCCCACTAACTCCCTCTCGCCTCTCGGCCCCGAAGACCGCCGGGGCCGCGCGTCACGTGACCATGAGGAGGTGACGTCCGCCGTCGGACCCATGGCCAGGTAGCTCCCCCTGCCTGCCTGCCTGCCTGCCACTCGGGCTGCTTTGCGCCTCTGCTCTGGCCAAAATCAATGCATTTTTGAAACGTGGTTCAGGCTGATTGTGGGGGGGTTGATGCTGGGCCCTGCCACAGGGGCTGGCACTGACGGTGTCCCCCTGCGCCTCTCCAGGTTGAGTCTGTCCTGCCGTCTGCCGGCCTCCTGGCATTTCAGCCTGCCGCTCCTGTCCCTGGCCTGCCTGCCGCGACAGCGCCTGTTCTGGCCGGTGCTCGTCACCTGCCTGCTGCTGCTTCTCTTGGGCCTGTACCAGACGGAGCGCTGGAAGCCGGCTCAGCGGGCGGGACACGTGAATAAGTGAGCACGGGGGGGAGTTATCTCACACGCCATGGCGGTGCGGGTGGGTGCATGCTGGCGGCATACGCCGCTGTGGCGGAGTGACCGTTGAGCCCGGAATCCTGGAGCGTTGCACTGGGTGGCTATCACAGCTGGACTCCGATCAGGTCTAATCGTCCCTCTCTGGCAGATATCTGTCCTTAATGGAGCACATGGAGGCGACCGACGTCACGAACCGCGAGCTGAACTACGGCGTCGTGGTCGACTGTGGCAGCAGCGGCTCACGCGTCTTCGTCTACTACTGGCCCCCCCACAACGGCAACCCCCACTCGCTGCTGGACATACGGCAGATGCGGGACCACGACCGCACCCCCGTGGTCAAGAAGATAAAGCCAGGTGCGGGGGGGCTAATTCATCTTGGGGTGGGTGGGTGAGACTGGGGGCAGGTATTGCTGCATTCCGACCCTGTTATTGCTAAATGACATGGCTAACTCAGGGAAAGGGACTTTGTCTTCCATTCCGGAACATTAAAGACGCCCACCTGTTATCAAAACACATGTTATTAAAGCGACATTCCCAGGCTTTTGGGGGAAAATACTCACTATCAGTAATAGGTGATGTGTTCTCTTGCGTCACATCCCATATTCTAAATTATTTGCACACCCATTTTTTGTATGGAATTTCCCCTTGATCGAGTCTTTATTAATATTCAGTGAGTTTTTATGAAGGAATCCATCCCTTATGCAGGTATTTCTGTCCTGTTTTGAGTCCATGGCGAGTACACTGTGCATGTTATACGTTAGCTGGTGATATGAATTCCCCCTCTCCGCCTTTCTTTGCTTTTCCATGAATCCTCTGTGCTACAAAAAGTGTGACCTAGGTGCTGAGATGTCTGCGCCAGCAAAGTGCTGACTGATCCATGAGCCAGGAAACAAAACCAAACAACTTTAACTCAAGAAAATTATCATTATTTTACTACAGAAATTGTGACTTAGTATTATTGGGGTGTGGTGGAGTGTAGATCTCGCCTTACTCTACAGGTTCTTCAGCCTTATTGGTGGAGTTAAGACCTGCACCGAATCACCTGTTGGTGAGACCTGCCAGGATAGGTGGTCTGTGTCAGGTGACCCCTATGTGGCAGGCCGGCCTCCCGTGACTTACTGCTATCTTGCAGGCATATCCACACTGGCACTCACGCCTGGCAAGGCCAACGACTACCTGCAGCCCTTGCTGCGCTTCGCGGCGGCTCGCATCCCCAGGGAGAAGCACCGGGAGACCCCCCTGTACATCCTCTGTACGGCTGGCATGAGGCTGCTGCCCGAGAGGTGGGCCACCCGTCTGTCTGACATCTCGGCGCCCGCGCCGGCTCCCTAGCCACACCACCCACGGTGCGGCAGATGGCGAGGCGAATATACAGGTTCCGAGCTCGTGTGTGTCAGCCAGCAGCCCGGTGGCAAAGAAGCGCGTTCATAGTCTGTTGTTTATAGTTGTTTTTGTTTGCATGCTCGCATTCTGCGTTGCAGATGTGGCGCCAAGATTGTAGTGCATAGGGCCTCTCCATGTCTGACGGATGGGCCCCGCTGTTGTCGTTCCAGCCAGCAGGTGGCAATATTGGAGGACCTGGCGAGAGATGTGCCCACAGAGTTTGACTTCCTGTTCTCCAGCTCCCAGGCGGAAGTGATCTCTGGGAAACAAGAAGGTGAGAGGTGGTGACTGGGTCGCCGTGCTCTTGGGCGCCCCCTATCCACAGGCTGCAGCGTATGCAGCTCCCACTCGGCGTGTGCATTGTTGTTGTCAAAGGCATGCTCTGATTTTTCTTGCTGCAGGAGTTTATGCATGGATTGGCATTAATTTTGTGCTTGGCCGCTTTGACCACGCCGATGAAGGTGAGTGTGAGCTTAAGGAGTGCCCCCCTCTTGTGGGGAAAGCCACAGCCGTGTAACATGTGAGTGCCTGCCTGTTATTCTTAAAGAATGATCTTAACCTGACTGTATATCTGTGTGATATATGGGCAGACTTTCAGTAATGATGACTGATAGTTACTGGTATTGTGTTTAATTTCCTGAACCTGTTTATATTTTGTGAGGTTAATTTTTAGTTAAAAAAACATTGCCAGCTGATATGGATCTGAGGTTGTGGACAGTGTCTGCTTCCTGTCTTTGGAAGAAGTCATATGATGCATTGGGCAGAAATAATCATTTCTGTGGGAAATGGAAGATAAGCAGATCTGCATGAAGAGATACTGTGTTGTGACAACACAACCTAACCTGACTGTTGTAGGGGAGGATGCTGTCGTCGAGGTTACCACTGGAGTGCAGAATCAGGAGCCAATCAGCCGCAGGCGTACGGTTGGCATCATCGACATGGGTGGAGCCTCGCTGCAAATAGCCTATGAGGTGCCTACTACCATCACCTTCAGCTCTCCTGAGCAGGTAACAGCTGCCCTGGCCTTTAAGCCGTTCTCTCTGTTGTAAACTCCTGAGATGCAGGTTTATGATGTGGATGCTAATGATAAAGTCTCAATTTGGGGTTAAATGACATCCTCACCTCTCCACCTGCCCTTCCAGGAGGAGGCAGCCAAGAACTTGCTGGCAGAGTTCAACCTGGGTTGTGACAAGGAGCACACGCAGCACGTGTACCGCGTCTACGTCACCACGTTCCTGGGCTACGGGGGCAATATGGCACGGCAGCGTTACGAGGATGACCTGGTCAACAGCACGCTGGCCAGGAACAGGTGCGCTCTGTCTGTGTGCGCGCTGTACTGCTAATTTTTAAATCATTCATCACTTCTTTAATTAATTAGTATAATGTGACAGGTATAGGTCTCACTTGGAAAGTCGGTTTCAATAAATGACACGATTAGACCTCTTCAGGATCGAATTAGTGTTTATCAACCCGTGCTGACCAAGTTGCTGTTCAGTCAGTGGTTTGATGTGGTTGGCGGTTAAGGAGTCGCGGTTGTGAGCCGGGCATCTGGGCGGCTCTCTGTCATCCAGTAAAGGGTATCAGATGTCAGTATGTGCCATGGCGTCAGCTAGACCTCTTTCTGAATGCGCCTACACCCCCCGCAGGGTCACGGGTGATCAGACGGGCATGGCTGAGCCCACGCCTTATCTGGATCCCTGCCTGCCAGTGGGCGTCTCTGACACCGTGCGGCGGAACGGGCTGACTGTCTTCCTGCGGGGGCTGGGCGACTGGCAGCGGTGCCAGGAGGCGGTGAGGCCGCTGCTCGGCCAGCCGAACGGCACAGCCTCCATGCGCAGTGCCTACCAGGCCCCCATTGATCACCGCAACAGCCGGTTCTACGGCTTTTCCGAATTCTACTACTGCACCGAGGACGTGCTGCGTATCGGAGGACAGTACGACAGTGGCCACTTCTCCAGAGCTGCGTCGGTAAGTCTCCGCTTACCTTCCCGCGGCCGTATCACTCGCTACAGGCCCCGCCCCCACTCGTGCTGCGTCGGTAAGTCTCCGCTTACCTTCCCGCGGCCGTATCACTCGCTACAGGCCCCGCCCCCACTCGTGCTGCGTCGGTAAGTCTCCGCTTACCTTCCCGCGGCCGTCACTTGCTACAGGCCCCGCCCCCACTCGTCTCTCCCTCTCGTCACAGGACTATTGCGCCACCAAGTGGTCAACGTTGAAGCAGCGGCTGGACAGCAAACTTTTCTCCATACAAGCAGACCTTTCCAGACTAAAGTACGGCCTGCTTCTTGACAGTATTTTGTATTCCTTCGTACTATTTAACCAGTTTGTTATTAATTACATTCTGTTACTGTAGACCACTAATGAGAGTGACTGGAACCTTCTGTAAATCGCGACAAGGACACGCATTGTGCCCTCGATTAAAATGGACGTCAGCGGACTCGTGTGGGTTAATGTGCAGTTAAAAGGAAGGTGCCATGGCTTGTGTATGTAATGATGGTGTGTGGCTTAGACTTACACGTTCTGTGTAGATGAGCTTTCCTTCCCCTGACCAGGTACCAGTGCTTCAAGTCGGCCTGGATGTACGAGGTTCTGCACTCGGGCTTCCGGTTTCCCCGGGACTACGCGGGCCTGAGGACGGCACAGCTGGTCTACGACAAGGAGGTGCAGTGGACGCTGGGAGCCATGCTGTTCAAAACGCGATTCCTGCCGCTCAGGTACACCAGCAAACTCCAACCACCCCCCCACACACATACACACACACGTACACACACTCTTACCTTTAGTATTTATACCCCTCTGAAATTTAAGGCTAACTTATCGCCTTGCAAATGTGTAGCTCATTCGTTATCCATTTATAGATCTGCAGTGTAGGTTTCTGTTCACTAATGTGATCCCGTTTAAGTGTCTATCTTTAGGGTGTGATAGCAGGCCTTCCTGGATATTTAACTGTAGCCTTCAGATGATGAATCCTATATGCTCTCTGCCTCCAGCCTTGTCCCTTAGTGACTTGGCCACCTGATAGTCTGTGAGCCTTAGATCGATATACTTTACTGATCCCAATCTAGTGTGTTTTATAGTTGTGCAGTTTCCGAACGGTAATGGGATACGGCTTCCTGTTAATCGGTTGGACTTCCCTGAATTTAGAGCGCGTGTGTGCATTACCAGGGACCTCCAGCAGGAGTCGCTGCGGCCGTCTCACACCAGCTGGCCACGCGTCGCCTTCGTCTACAACCACTACCTGTTCTTCGCCTGCATGCTGACGGTGCTGCTCGCCATCCTGCTGTACATCCTGCGACTGCGGCGCATTCACAAGCGGGAGCAGCGGCAGGCAGAGGCCCTGGACCTGCTGTGGGTGGAGGAGGGCGAAGCCCTGGTGGGCGCCTAAGGGACACGGCTGGGGGTGGGTGCAAGTGCATGTGATCGCCACATTGGAGAGACGTATAGGATGGAAGGTGGTCAAGGATAACCCCCAGCAGGAGCGGACTTCATGGGGGAGATTTTATTTCGGTCATGGAAGTTTTACTTATTTTGAGGGCAGAATGAAAAATTATTGGTTCAGACATGATAACCAATCAGAGCTTGTCAGATGTCAGACCAACCAATCAGATGTCTTGGGCTTGCCTCCTCTGCAATCTGATTGGTTCAGAGAGAGAACCAGTCATTTTTCATTCTGCCCTTGGAACATTTTTGTGCATTTTTGTGCTTTTATTACCACTCCTCCGTCCACAAGGGGGCACTATCAGCCCGAAACAAGCGTCTGACTTGTCTGGCTCATGGTCATCAATATGGCCACGTTTAGTTTTGTTGGACATCTCAGGGTCACTTCATCCGGAGCTGCCCGGTTCGGGGTCAGGGTTGCCAAGGGTTTCGAGGCGAGCGTGCCGGGAGAGAAGCGGAGCGCTGATGGCGGCCGCCCCTGCCTCCCGGAGGAAAAGCGCCCCCAGCTCTGCGCAGCAATCTGGCTGCTGCCAAGAAGCCATAAAATGTTTGTTTAAACAAGGTCCCGGTTCACCGGAGAGCCGCCTCTCCGCGGGGCTTTCGGGGGGGCCCGTCCCTGAAACAAAAGGGGGGGGTGTGCTCTAATACTGCCACAATGAGACATGGCGGCACAGCAAATGAACTTTTATTTATTTTTTTTACAGGGCTGAGCTTAATATCGCTAGTGTTACGCTGTGTTGCATCAGATGAAGGACGGTGCTGATGTCAGTTCTCGCTTTCCAGCATGGGGGGGGAGGGGCATCCGCACAGATATGAAGCCAGGTGATTCTAAACTTGGGTGACAGTGTCACTAATTGGGCCCGGCTGCACATCCATCCGTTTGATTTACGTGGTGTCCAAGAGTGTCGTCATGGCGACCACCGCTGCCAGGGAGGAAGCTGTGGGTAGGTGCTCGCTGCAAACTGAACTCGTGCCTGTCCTCCTTTTTCATGCTGGAAATGTGCCCCCGGTGAGTGCCACGCAGCCCCCCCCCCACCAGTGCTGCTGTAAATATTTCCCCCATTCTGTGCGGAGCCATGCCCACTTTGCCCCCATCGTCTGCAGCACGTCTGCCTTGTGCGTTACGCATGGCGTCACCGAGGCTCACCTGATCCTCAGCCGACTTCCCCACTACTGCCTGAATAACCAGATAACACCTGTGTACTCAAAAATGTGAAAGGTGCCTTTTGGTGGCTTGGTGACTCCCCCCCCAATGTCCAGGTGTGAATTGGTTTGGTTACCAAGGCCAAAGTCTACCTTGGGTATGATTTGATAAGTTAATCAATGATGGGTACCTGGGTAAATAACCTTGTCTTAACCGGGCATTGTGCAATGTAAATACCAGGCATAGGAACGTTTGGGGATGACTGTTTGGGCCACAAACGGCAGTCTTATTAAATTATTTTTTTAAAGTGAGCTTGAGGTATTCGTATTGCGCTCTGCTGTGACAGATGTGGGCCAAAGCCTGAACCGGCCGTGTCTGTCTCTCTTTCTCTCCCCCCTCACCCCGCAAGAAGACATTTTATTACTCGAAACCAATTACTCTCCAGAACAGCCAAGCATGTAAAAGAATGGCGAGCGGAGCCGAAGGGTCAGCATATCGGCGTTTAACTCGCAGCCTTTGCATCTGCTAAGTGTGAGACTTGCTACTTTACCCAGTAACAGCAGGATTAGTTTAATACCCCAGATAACTCCCAGGGATCAACCTGGAGCTTCCATCTTAGGATTTAGCTGGATTTTCTCCCAGTATAAGGCCTGCTGAAGCAGAGGACACGGCACAATTCAATGATCAAAAGCAAGGCATTTAAAAAAATACTTTAATACAACAGCTGCTTATAAATAGTAAAATATACATTATACAGGTATACAGTACGCTCACAGAAAAACAAATTAGGCTTCTATTTGTACGGCACTTTTTTTTTGTTTTTGTGTTTTATGATTGCTACAGAGAAAAGGTGGGTAACATACAAGTGTTACTGACTGCTTGCCAGACCTAAGCATGAGCAAAGGGTACCTATGTTTGGATTATAGGAGACAAAGTATAAAGACGGTGCGATAGGAGACGGTGGAGCGCTAAGCGTTCTGGAATGACAGGTCTCGGTCTGTCGGCGCCGCCAGACCCTGACTTAACCGCTCCGTTCTCCGTCACGCCAGTTTTACTCCGCCGAAGTACGGAGCTGGAATGGAATTAAGCCCGAATGAAATCGAAGCTGTTCGGCTGAGAGAGGAGTGAAAGAAAGGGAGGCGAAGGCATTCCAGGAGCCGAGAAAGCCCCAGAACACAGCATAACACTGGAAGAAGCACATTGTCTGTGGATAGGCACTCAGCATGTTTTCTCTATTTTTCGTTATTTTTGCTAGCTAGTGTCGATAGACGCGCATCGCACCGGGCATGACGTCTCGGCACGCGGTATGCCAGTCTGCGGCTCCGGATGCACGCGGGATTCGTAAGGTGCGAGTGATGTTCACTGTGGGATAAATACCGGTGCATACCATAGCTAACGTTGGCCCGTGTTTTGCATGGATATAAGGCGGTAGGCAGACTATATAACCGGTAGCTGTGCATAAAGAGGAATGTGAGCCGGGGGTCCACGGTACACAGGACGATGGGAGTGGAGTAGTGTGTGAACACGTCCGTCTGCATTTGCTGGACGCCAGAGTGTTACAAAGGTCACTCTCCATCGCTGGCTGGACGGACTCAAGTTCCTGCGATTTCTGCATATTCAGAATGAGGCTCTGGAGGAACGCAGCGACTCGTATGCACAGCCTGAATGGCAGCCTTGGTTTGTTTATATCCACTCTCTGTCAGGCTGTTTATGCTCCGTTACACGTGACCTAAATCCCCGCTCTGGTGTTAGGAGCAGTTTACATCACGGCCCGAGAAACTGCACGCACAACCTTAAAGACTCACAAAGGATAACGTGAAGAACATTCAACCTCAAACGTGTTCATGCATCACGCAAATGAGTCGATCGGAGGTCACGCGTTACCCCGGGCAGTAATGTTTTGCAGGAAATTTCAGACCTGCATCTCATACATCAGAAATTGGAGCTGGACCACGTGAGATGGGCAGCGCAGAGCCAGCATTAAGGGCCAGCGGCCCTCAGACTGAGCTAGCTTTGAGCCAACATACATGCTCGATTGGTAATTGCCCGTGACCTCCATTGGACGGACGGGGAGGCAAATATAAGAACAGCATTTGGGTTTTTTTTTTTTTGACATGCACACCATCCTGAAGCATGGTGGTTCACTCCTTTTTGCCACCTAGACGTTGTCTTTGGTATGACAATATCTGCCATGAGTAGTCTCCACACTCCACACGCTCGGCCGGTCTTATTGCTTTAAAGTCTGCTCGTTTTTGTTTGACGTTTATTTGCTCTCTCCCGGGGCTGGGCACATTGTAAATGCTAATGAAAGGTCCATAGGGGAGTGGGCCGCATGTGCCCGTTGTCGGCCCTGCCACACCGGGCCTCCCAGAGCACGGTCGTGCCAAACGGCCGCCAGCGCCGCTTACTTGGCCCTGCCCGTCATGGCTTTAAACTCCAGGCACTTGCAGAAGGCATTGTTACGAAAGCGCCAGGCCTCGGAGTGGAATCAGAACCGGAGCCACTGTGTCTGGACAACGGGAGCGGCGCAATACAGTTGATGCCAGGGTGCTGGGACTAGCCCCCCGACAGCGACGTCCCCCACATTTTTTTTTTCCTTTTTCCAAGGTCGGCTTGTCTACATGTTGACATTTACTAACACGCATCCTCAACTATAAAGCTACCCTCACTCGACACAGAAACGTTGCCCTTGGTTACCGGCAGACATCTCGAGAAGGATTCACGGTTACCGGCCGCCGCATGTGACCGAGACCGAGCTGCTTTGCCGAGAACGAGTCTGAGACGGTGCCTCGAGACTCGCTGCCGTCGATTCAGTGAATAATCCTGATGCCCTACCAGCTGTACAATCAAGTGTGTTTCACCTCCCTGGTCCAAACATCCGGCTGTCTTCATACAGCACACATTGAACTTATTCACATTAACCAAAAAATAAAATAAAACAACTCTCCAGTACTTGCAATCATCAATTCACATTAGATTGCGGAAGGCTTTACAAAAAAGGCATGGAGACGTATCCCTTTTGTACAAACCGGGTAAAGGTTGGGAATGAATAGCTTCTAGCAGTAATCACTTATTTCAGGGTGTGTACACTTGACATAGTTCCTAAACGTGTTTACGTTTTTCAAAGTGCTTATGTATGCCCTCTGTTGTAAAGCACCAAATTCACAATTTTTTCGGTCACAAGTACTCTGCCATGTACAGCCACCCCCTCCGAAGGACCCCCCAACACCCAGCTTCCCTTCCACAGCCAACAACTACAATGAGCAGTGTGAAGTCTATTTTTAGGCACAATGGGATAAAAATACGCTCAGGATAAGGGAGGGTGTTCGGGGGGGGGAGTGGGGGGAGAGTAACCTAGTGCTCTCATACACAAACTCCATCTCATTATAGTGTGTGCTCTCTTCCACACTTACACACACGCACACCACACCGACACACAGAACTGTAGCAGCTAGCTTGCGGTGAGCAGCCCGTGGAAAGCGATATATTACCGCTACTGAAGTCTTAGGGAGATCCAAAGCATAACTACATTCTGTTGGTCACAAACACACACACGGGAGAGTGGGGCTGGGAGGGGAGGGGGGAGCACGGCAGGGAAGGAATCAGACGGACTGAGTCCCTGCCTGAGCTCTCTTGTCGCCCTGCCCTCTGGCGCTGCACTCCAGAATCCTCTCCACAAACTCCCTGGTGCGTCCGGCCACCAGGGGACCTGTGCAGATAAACATCGTGAGAGAACGCTGCCCTTCAGAGGGCGGGCGAGCGCCTACAGCGCATTCCTGACGCGAACATAAACATTTACGCTAGGGTTCGGATATCGGCCGACCGCTGATATGTATAGGGCCCTCGCTCACCAGCCGACTCCTGCAGTATGTCCTCCAGCTTCTTCGTCATGCCCACGTCGCCGCACTCCTCGCTGCTCTCCACCCTCTGCCGGATCACCTCCTTGATTCTCAGTAGCGCCCCCAGCAGGTTGTCTGTACCCACAAAAAAAAAACAAGGTAGGTGGTGGGTTAATGGGGTCCTCTTGACCCTACAGAGACCTTTTTATTGCACCTACGAATATTAACTCCACCAACGCCGCCAACGCGGCTGAGTGAGGTTACTGTAGACGCCGTCTGGGGGCATGGATTTGGGCATTCCCCAGCAGCTGAATGGATTAATCCTCCAGACGAGCTAGAATCACAACAGGCTTTGGGAACAAGTGGCACGTCAAAGCTTTCACCGTATTAAATTTCTTAACCCTCGACCTGAAGTGCCCCCCTCCACCCAGGCCACACTGAGGGGCACAGCGCGCAGAGGTGTGGATCCACACTCACTATACTCCTGGTTCAGTCCCCACAGCTTGATCTTGTTGGCCTCGTGCTGGGCCTTCTTCTTTAGTCGACAAGCCCTGCAGGAAGACCAGAAAGAAAGCGTGGAGATCCACGTTCGCTCCATGTTTCCTCGTCACCCCGCTGTCCTCAGATGAACTTCTACCCAATTATACAGGACCCTGGGGAAACGCTGCGTTTCTGGCCTTCGTCCCAACTTTCAACATGGTACTGCGCTCAACGCAAACCGTCTTCCAGAAAGAGCTTCAATTGTCCTTTTCCACAAGAGGTCAGAGGATACATTTTATGGTACTCCCACTCTCCACGTTACCACTGCCTTCTGGAAAACATCACTCTATAAAGCAACGGCTGTAAATTTATTCTATTACTTAACTGGAGCGACTGTTTGGAGGACATCTTGAGGTTTAGATGTGAACCAGCTGCTAAGGACTAAGGAGTACCTCTGAGACCCCTAGAGGCCAGTTCTAGACTGGTCAGCCCAGCTCAGTCTCTCTCAGCAGCAGCAGTTCCTACCTGGAGGCCAGCTTGTTCTTCTCCTTGCGGGAGCGTGCCCGAGCCACAACAGGCAGGTCGTTGACGGGTCCCATGCCGTCGATGGCCACGTTCAGTTTCTGGAGCTGCTCGCCGATGCTGCACAGCTTCTGAGGGTTGGGGGTCAGGTCGCTGGCATCGGTCTTGCGTGCCTTACGGCGCCCTTTCTTGCCTAATTTGGTGGGGGGGGGGTGGGTGTTTAGCCAGTTAATCTTTAAACTCTGCCATATAATTCATCAACCTGCAACTCAGTCAACATATAAAGCTTGTAAGTAGTGAATTCCCTACCCAAAACCTTTGGGTTTCAATTGCAGTCACATGACTGAAGGCACATTGACAAACAAAAATGAACCAGTGAACAGGATCCTTGTTCTCTTTCTCCTCCATGTTTAGTCTAGCAGCTGGATTTGTGTGCCCTGCAGATGTGTGCCTATTGACTTTTCAAATCCTTGGCCATGGGCACAGACACCCTGAATATGATAAAGACATTTCTGTGCCTCTCACTCAAGGCTGTGCAGGGTTTGAGTTTTCGTCCGTGTTTTTGGGTAAAATCTGGAAATGAAACTTTGGAACTGCAACTATTTGGACGTCTTTTCATATTCCCCTCAGTCATATTTTGGGATGAAATCGAACGATTATATTGTTTGCATTCCCGTTCTTGGTCAAAGTTCAATTCTGAGAATCAATTTGCATTTTTGGCCAGATTCACACTAGTTCTAGCGTTACATATCTGACGGAGAAACCAGAACAAAATGCCGGCACCATGCAGCAGTCAGCGCCATACATTCTACCGAGCGTGCAAAGGTCACCCGAGGAAGCCTCACCGTTGCTGGACGCCCCGTCTCTCCGGTAGAGGGTGCTGGGCAGGGTGCTGGAGCTCCAGGACAGCGGCCACCTCACCCCAACCCTCTTGCTCCCCAGGTCGCGCCCGTGGCTGTACTCCCAGAAGCACCTGCGCTTGGCCGGCCTCTCGCTGGCGTGGCCATCTGCAAACGTCACAGCGCGGCCCGTGTGCGTCACGCCTCGCTTTTTCCACAGTGACAGTCGCTGCACATTTATCAGTGCACACGTGTGAAGATCCGGCCCGGAGTTTCCGTTACCCACATGCTGCTCTAATTGCTTTTAGCGGTGAGGAAAACTGAGCCGGAACTTCCACGTCCTGCGCTTCGAATTAAGACTGCGTGGAATATTCAGGATGGATTCAGGAAAAGCCGAGCCAGCCGAGTATAAATTAGGGAACAAAATAATCCCAGAGAACCGAGACTAAACTTATACACATGTATTTTTATATATATATATATATATAAATATATATAAATAAAATGTCTATAAATAGTCCTCACTGAAAACCTAAACAGCATCTTGAATTCGAGGCCGAAGTGCCATCTGACAGCAGCAGGGACACGATGACACAGCTCTCACCACATTCCGTTCCGGAGGAGCTCTGGTCACCAGGCTCTGCTGCCATTTCCTCTTCCTCCTCCTCCTCTTCCTCCTCCTCCTCTTCCTCTTCCTCCTCCCCCTCCTCAGTGTCTGCCGTCTCGCTGTCAGAGCCCTGGCTGGATCCGGAGACCCGATCAGCCTGCAGGGAGTAGTTGTGCTCCTCGCTGCGGAGCTCCAAGGCACCGGGAGACGGGGAGGCCACGGCCTCCGGCTGCTGGAACACTTCCACTGGAGCAGCTTCAGTAACTGCCTGGCACTGGGAATCCTCCTCCTCCGCCTTTTCCTCTGCTTCCGCTGTCTCTGCAGCTGCACCCCCTAGTGTCAACGTACTCTCCTGCCTGTCGGATGTGGGCGACTTGGCGAGGCTGGGCTCTGGGGTCGGGTCTGGCTCGTCCCGACCCTGGCCGCACACCCCGGACCCGGCCTGCTTCTCTGCGGATTCCTCTCTAGTGCCCCACTTGCCGATCAGCATCACCTCTGAGCTCGCCAGCTCCCCCTCAGGGCTGCCTTTGGTGTAGCGCGTAATATCATCCAGTGCAGAAATGTCCCAGCGCTCGTGGTGCAGATCCTCGCCGAAGCCATCGTCCACCAAGTCGCTCAGCAGCTCAAAGGGTCGTTTTCGGGTTACCGCCGGAGAGCCCAGCATAAGCACCACGCTCTGCCAGGGATTGAGCGGTTACCATGGAAAATTCAACAAAAGCAACCCGATAATTGCGTTAAGCTGTAACCCATCACATTATCTAATTAACGAAAGTCTTTCCTTTATACTTTTACCCATAAATTCCACAGACATCCTTCACCGCCACAAACTGGTCAGTGCGATCTGGAACTCGATCCATGTTTTACTCGCCTCCCATCTTTTACACTTTAGCTCATGGGCTATTCACACACAGATCAGCAGACTGGTTCCAGTCTCACCTGGTCGCAGTCTGTCCTGCCCCCTAGCGGAGAGCCTGCTAACGGGTACGGCGTCAGGGGGCACCGGTGGTTCCCATAGGCCTCGCCAAATATCGGTTCCATCCCGTTCATGCCCGGCTGCAGACATAGGAAGGCAGAACCAGCCTTATCCCCTCCGGCCAGAATCATTCCTCAAATTGCTACCACTCTCAGTGAGGTACCCAGATGGGGGAACTCTGTTCCGTCAGTATTCGGTCATACCTGGTTATAAATGCAATGCCGTTCACGCCTACTGTGATAGCTAAGAATGCAGATAGGCAGGAAGGAGCAGACGGACCAACCTGAGGCATGCCCAATGCTTTGCCGGACGGGGGCTTTGACGAGGCTTCAGCAGTCACGGGAAGTCTTCCGAGTCAGGCCACCAGTAGACCATTCGCACGCTTTGAAGCCGTGAATTCAGGGTTCACACCACCTGTCACATGACAAGCTGCTAATTGCCGCTGCTTGATTACGGCTCATAACTACTTATAACTGCCTTTGGCTACGTCCTTGATGCATCTCAACTGTGTAGGATGGGGGTTGCAAGTGTGACTATTTAAATAAACACCCTGGCATCACAAGAGCAGGGTACAAGTCGCTGAACCCATAAAGCAAAACGTCAGCAAATGCCACACCTTTGTCTGAAACCCCATAATCAGAGGAGAGGCTGACATATTGGCCCCACAGTGGTAAGTGGAGCCAGGAGAGACCTTCATTTTCATAGGAGGCTTTTCCACAAGAGCAGGAAAATTTGGCACCTCGCTGAGAGATCACCCGGGTTCGGTTCTAGAGCGATTTGTTAACAACACCGAACAGCAGTTCACCCAGCACCCCATTCAGGTGCCCCTGTGATTAAATACACACCGTGAGAATCTCATCTTGACTAACAGCCAGGGATTTACAATGCATTTACCTCCATTAGCAAAAACACACACACACACACAAACGGCACTCTATTTCACGTGTGTGGCCTTCCTTTTATCACCACGCATAAACAACCTTACAGATACTCAATATCTGCTTTAATTTGGCAAAATGCGCACAACAACAGGCAGAGAGAAGTCGGGCTGCCTGCAAATCCTCGGCTGGCAATTTCAGCACGGTGGGGTCTAGGTGGACCGTTCAGCTCACGTCCCCAGAGAGCTGCGGGGGAGGCTTCAAATTCAATTTCGGGATTCAAGAGGCAGTTTTGTTAAATAGCAAAAAAAAAAAAAAAAACGGGAGTTAAGAGAAAGCGCCGTTCCGAACAAATAAAAAGAGCATTCCTGGTAATATAGGCAGCATTGTGACCCACGTCGGATTAAACTGAGCAGGGGGAAAAACCACAAATGGCACAGAAATTTCTTTATTGTCCACGACACCCGGGATAGGAGCGATGGAGCCGGAGCCGGACATGGCAGAGTTGTCAAATATAAAACAAGCCATGCTGTCGGCCGAAGTGGCCGCACAGAGACGGAGGTTCTCTTTCATTAAAAAGCCACCTAGACGGCGTCTGCTCCCCGGCACTGTCTAAATCGCGACAACAACAAAAAAAAGACATTTAATGCTCCTTTTGTTCTCCCTTTCCGAAAGCACGGGAAAGAGCCGTGCCATATATTGTTCTCCCCGAGATCTCTCCCCCGAAGTCCTGCCACGAAGTATTTCTCAAGGAAAATGTGAGATTTAATGATAGGGTTGATTCTTTTTTTTTTTTTTTTTTTTTTTTTGCTCGCCGGTGCCCTTACCTCATTGCAGCGTACCCATCCTGCTACGGCCATTGAAGGCGGCCGATCTGTAAGGGGAACTGCCCGAAAGGTGCGCAGATGTGTCCCACCTGACACTCGGACCCGAGCCTCGCCGCCCACCGCTCAATCTCCCGCACGACAGCCCGTCAAAGTTTCTGTTTATCCACAGTTAGGGGGGGAAAAAGCCATCGGGGAACGATTGCGGTTTTCCTCCAACTTGCGATATGTTTCATAATCGTCCGCAGAATTATAAACAAGTGGGGGAAGCCGCGGTGCCCCCATCGATGATGCAGTCCGTCCCTGTTACACTTCAAAGCAGCGCACCGGCAACAAATTACATCGCGGGCGCCACGTTAAAAAACAACATCTCGCCTGCAGCTGGAAGCACCATCGGATGTCAATAATTTATTGTCCCTTCTTCCCCAAAGCCAGAATAACGGGTGGCGGCGAGGGCAAGTTAAATAAAAGAAAACGCAGACGACCTTCGGCCTTATTTCCAATGTGGTTGGAAAAATAAAAATAAAAAAGGAGAGGACAGACTATGGAGGAAGTTAGCCCTTTCCCCCTCCCCTCTCGTCCTTCTCCACCTGTATGTGCGATTCGGCCAGATCTGGCGGTGACAGTTTTTACGGCGAAAGTTAAACAAACGGCTCGGAGGAGCCGCACGCTTTCGGCGGAGCCGCCGTCCCCGGACTGCGATCGCTGCCCGGCACCGTCTGCTACACGCCCGCAGGAGCCCGCAAAACTAATATTCGGCCGCCGAACAATAAAGGAAAAGGCACTTGACGGCTGGCAACTTCTGTAAATTACATAAGTAAGCTTAGCTACCTTATTCGGTGTCGTCGTGCTCCCCTTGGAAGAATTCTTCGGGCAAGTAAAGGGATACACAAATATAAAATGTCTGCCTTGGCATCCAAATATGAATAATTGGGCAAAACCGAGTACAAGAAGAATACGTTAGAGATTACCAACACACAGCAAACAAATTATTTATCCCATATAAAGGAAGTTAGTTTTAAACAGCTGGTATTGAGCCGGTCCATAATTTATAAAAGGGAAATTAAAAATAAATATTAATTAAATAAATATCGGAACGCATGGCGTATGAGGGGAAAAAGCTGTCTACAATGATAATACTTAAATTACAACGTGCACCATGCTTTCAGAGGGGTACCATTTTGTGTTTTCTACTTGTAATCATTCTTAAGAAATGTACAGGAAAGTGGCTAACCCCCTTACGGCAGACATGGTGTCGCCCGCATGACTCAGAATTAAAAGAAAAATTCTTTCTTGTTCGGCGAAATGGTAATATATTCAGTTACGGTGAGTTTACATGTTACTTTTTCGTTGAAAGCTAGTATTATTATTTTTTTTACCGATTCAGAAAGCGAATGTATCACGCCGGGGGAAAGTCCGTATGTAAAATGGAAACTGTGTCAGCTGTAAACAGCACTGTGTTGGTGAAAGAGGGCAAATGAGTTCACGGCACTTGAAAACGGATATGGCTGAGAACGAGAAATACGACGTCAGGGGAAGGGGTCACGTGAGCCGCCCCCCACCCCGACGGGGTCACTATGGAGGATCCGGGGGCTTTTTTTCGCCTGGTGCTGGGAGCAGCTGGCGGAGCGTGTCCCCCGCCCGCAGCCAGATGGGGTCACTTAGGAAAGGAGCCGCTGAAATCCCGAACGTAACCCCGCAAAAGGCCGGCGGCGTCCGCATTCCCTTCTTACTCCTGTTCCTGTTACCTATAAGAATAAAGATAATGGTAATAAGTATGGAGCCGCCCCCTCATGCACGCGCCTTCACCCCCCTGCACTGACACCCAGACCACAGAGAGTCGGATGCGCGCGGACGCGCGCGGAAGCGTAAGTGACATCAAAGGGAACCGCACGAATCTCAGCCACGTGCTACTACTGCTGCGGCCTCCATTCAGGACCTTATTTGATATTTTATAATGTCCATATTTCATGCCTGTTTTGTTGCTTTAGTAGCAAACAAACATGATTTTTATGTGTTTATATGCGCATAACTCATATTCGCTTAAATGCGAATAAACATTAGTCTCCAGTATATCATTTAATATATATTTTTACATTAATCCTAAACGTATTAATTGTAACATATGTTTAAATTAGTATATTTGCCAGGATTTATTCATTTCCAATTCAAATCAGTCTTGTGTGATTCTTTTCCCATGTCACATAAATCAAACTGATGACTCAAATACTGTGGGACATTGGGGAAGCTGTATAGACCAATGTTTCTCAGCTCAGTCCCTAGGGACCCTCAGCCTATCCACGTTTTTGCTTCCTCCCAGCTCCCTGTCAGACAATCCACATTTCTGCTACCGGGAGCTGGGAGGGGAGCAAAAATGTGGACTGTATGGGGGAGCCCCAAGGACTGGGTTGAGAAACACTGCTACAGACCATTTGTTTTCTCCTGCTTTGTGAACACAATGTATCATTGTTCATATAAACACACTGAAGACAGCACAGACCCTCCAATACCAGCTGGGCAATGATCCTGCCTATTAACTGTTCCTCAGTAAAACAACTCCTTACGAAATCGTAATGACTTTTTGGTGTTGGGCATAGAACGTTAAATGTAGGAGCTAAAAACAATCGTTCTTTTTAAGGCAAAGAGGAATGTCAGGTGGAGGACACACGCCATACATCCGGCTGACACAAAATCTGATATAACAGCTCTTACATAATGACCTAGATAGGCCTGGACGCATTCCATGCTCATAAGTTCAGCTGCCGTTGTCTTTGCAACAAAACTAGTTTATGCTCACTAGGTCCTGCACGTAAAAAAGCCAGCTCCAGAAAGATATACAGTATAGACAGACAGACAGACAGGCAGTCAGACAGACAGGCACGCACACACAGCCACCCATTATCCTGTCACAAGGACAGCAGAAGCCAGGGCGTCTTCATTTTCGCGTTAGAAACGTCCAAAGTTTACATTTGCATAAAATGTTTTAGCTTGAAAGGTTAATAACATCACTGGGACTGAAAAGCACACAATCTCCATGCCCCTGCCCAGTCCATTGCACACTCACACGGAGATCTGAAACGATAGCCGCCTCCGGGGAAAAGGCTATTCTCTTACTCTTTCTTATTTCCTACAGAGGGCTGGCAAATTGTAAAGTCCACGCACACTTTGATCTTGGCTTCCAGTTACTTTTTAGGCCTCCGCTAAAATGGAAATGGACTCACCTTGTCGTCCTCCATTTGCAGCCCATTGCTGCTCTCCGTGCAGGCTGGGAGGTTCTTATTAACACAGATGGGCCTCTAATTATGAGGTTGTGTTTTACCAGCTTTTTATTCTTTTTATTTTTCTTTTTTTGCTCTCGGGTCACTTGCATGCCACTCGATCACACAGGGTCCGTTGCTCTTGTTTACAAATACTGGGCTTATCTTTCAATGACATAGCCTCCCACTCACACACACGGCAGAACAGCAGAGAGAGAGCGTGGCACACATTCTGCTAACTGGGTCCCCGCGCGCTACCAGGCGAAGGCACTTGCCAGGAGGCACATTTGGAGACGAGGTGTTAGAATGACAGAGCCGTGCGCTACGCTAACAGGCCTTTGATAACGCGGGCTTAATGTTCACTTTCAGCAGTGTTGAGCGATTACGTGATTACACAGGCTCGCTAGCAAATAAAGATATATATAGAAATGAATTCAGGCCTAAAAAGATTATCCCTGACTTTAAAAATGTAAAAAAAACCATGCAATTTGTAACAGAACTAATATAGTTTGACATTGCATGTGAAGTCATAGCATTAGCCATGAGGCTGCTCCAGTCTTCACAGCCCACCACCGCGCCTCAGCGTCTGGTGTGATGATGCCACACTTCCCGGAGTGTGAAACGCGCGGTTCTTCAGCACAAAAGGCACGGCAAAAGGAAGGCAAGGCGAGACACACAAAATGACGGCTGAGCCTGGAACTTTCTCTGTGTCCCCACCTTTATTCAATGGTTTTGGGAGGACAGGGAAACCACAGAAACATCCATTTATCGAGCATGCACATCGCTCCCTAAAGCCACTTCCTGTGCTCCATTATACACGTGCCCTCATTTCTCCAGGCCAGGGGAAGCTCCATGGTGAACACAGCAGCGACCTTAAGCCTTAAGGCGATACACAAGTGGCACAGCAGCCTTAGATTTTGAACAATAACAGTTCAAATCTTAGGAGAGGAACAGCTGATGTACCTTTGATGAAATAGCCTACCAAAAATGTTGGAAAATGTATATGCGGTTCTGGACAAAAGCATTAAATAAATAAAGAAATAACAATCACTGACCATTTTAGCCTACAAGTACTGATAACATCACTGTGTTTACAGTTCAGTAAAGCAACTAGCCAGCCTCACACAAATACACACTTTGGTCAGTTTAAAAACTATACAATATATGCCTATGGCCCCAGTAATAGCATGCAAACAAAGATGGAAAGAGTCTCTGGCATTTAGCCTCGCCAGCAACACTGTAGTCAAACACGCTAAACACTGTTTACAAAGATGTGTCGAGATGACAGTAAGGGCCGCACGAGTTTAAGTGACTGTTGGGTTCACCATGGAAACGGGTTTTGGTTAAGCACTCTTCAGGGAAATGGGATATAAGCGTCTTGCAGGGGAGACATGGAGATGGCTTTGTGAAGTAGGCTTTATTGTCCTCTTATAGATTCTATGACCGGCACCGAATCCTTGTGAATGCATACATGACTGACACAAACAGATCACGGTACAGCTGTCACGTCCACAACACAGCTATCCGATATACATTTATTGAAAAAAATAAATAAATAAACCGAATCACCAAAAAAAAAAAAAAAAAAACGTCTAAAGAAACAACCCACACACTGCACAGACAAAAAAGCACGTGACTCGGCTGTGTATGAATGGAATTAGACATCTGGGAATGCTCATCTCACATTAACAACTTCACTACTTTCAGTTTTGAGATAATATTTACAATCCTCCATGGGCATCCCTTTCCATTCCTACTATACCAGCTATTGGTAATGCTGTCATATGAAAATTGAAGTGATTAACAAGAACATGACATCAGTGTCTGCCTAAAAATGTCTTACAGAATATTTATTCAAGCTGTCTGATTAAGTAGACACCTCTGTTTTTCAGTGCAGGGAAATGTCATGATTTTAAGTATCATGAAGAAGGCAGGGTCACTGCCCTATTTGCACATTAGAGCCCATATGTAAACAGGAAGAGCTGTGCCCTATGTATCCTTACTGGGCGTTTGATAAGGGGCTGTGGAAGGGAGACTGGAGTTCAGACATCGTCCTGAGAAGAGGAACGGAAAGGGATGGCCTCACGCTGGAGTCAGACTCTACAAGAAAACGGAGAGACAAAGGAGTTATTTACCCTGTCCGTCATGTGTAAAGATGCAGATAATAGTGCTTAACTTGTGAACGTAAATTTGTAACGAGAAGTTAAGATGTGCAAGAACCTTCAGAGAACTTCGAGGAGACTTGCCACTCCAGTGTTACTAATCATTGGGTCATTTGTGTAGTCCTTTTGCTTTGAGTATATACATGAAAAAATCTGTATATATATATAAAACATTTTTTAGGCCAGGGTTGCTGGATGTCAGCAGTATTTTTCATTGCTAGTGTCTTGTGTCAAGATGCAGTAGGAAAGTTAATTTAGTGGAGCTAAGTATTTACCATGATGAGACTTTTACTCCCAGTAATACCGCAGATACCAGATGGTTTCATTCTTCAGCTGAGGTCCGAACAGGGGGTTTGCCTGGGCCAGAATTGCTATTAACCAGCTGCAAAAGTAAGACAAACATTTTACCTCATAATGTTAAATTGAGTTGAACTGATAGAAGCAGGAACAATTTTAACATTTACCATATAAATCGCACTGAAAATGGGAGAATACATACATAGTTTATATTAACGGCCTACAAACATGTAAGGGGAAAAAAGTGTAGGTTTTCTCAGTCCGTCTGCCGCTTGAAATCAGCATATAAACAGGAAACCGCGCACCAGTATTCGGCAGGAGGAAATACTCACAACAAATAGCAGCAGATGGCCGTCAGAACCAGCATCGTGATGACGACCCTGGAGGGGGGATAACGGGGTGGGGGAGAGCCGGAGTTTAGCTAAAACATCGCTCGTTCTGTGCGACACCTTAGCTAAGGCGATTATTCGCGATTATTCGCCGTATTCGCGTTTAAGCAGCATGGGGCCTGGTGCTGGGGGGCAGTTCGGGAGCCGAACCGGGCCTTCGGGGGCGCCCTGCTCACTTATTAACATCTCGTTAGACAGAGAGCCGGCAAGCTGCTCACTTGTTACCTCGATATTTACTCGATACTCCGATATTTCCTGATAGACTGTCATATTAAAACGATACTGCAGCGGCGGAGTGACGTGGGGGGGATGCTTACCCTCGGTTAGGTCCCTTCGGCACGAAAAACGGAGCGACGATGCCCACCAGACCCCACAGCGTCGTGAAACAGACCATCGGCAGCGCCAGAGAGTGATAAACCATGGCTGCGGCCCGGGAGCACCGGCAAAGCGGCCGGACAGTGACGGCGGACGGTAACGGGGACAAACCGAGGAAATGTCCGTCCTGTTCCCACAGAAACGGGGCTAGCGTCAAGGCTCCGCCCATGAAGCCAATCCGGCGACTCTATTGGACGACAGCGCCGAGATTCCCGTTAGCAATTGGTCGAAGTCATCATCAATCAAGGCGCTTCGGAAGGGGGAGATCCGCGATTGGTTTGAATAGAAAACGGTGCTGCGTTGCGCTCCGTAAGAAAGAGGAAATGAAGTCACGTACCGATTTGCGTTAGGTGGAGCGGTTTGCTTACTGATGTGCACGTCGTATCCCGCTGCGGCCATTAGCTTGCATCCTAATAGGTGATGGTAGTGCGTCTTTTTGCAAACCGCACTCATTCATATCAGTAGCCTGATAGCTATAACAAATCTGTCCATCCGCTACTCGACCTGTATCATTAACAAGGTGTTTTCTGATTAATACACCATTATCTGTAAACTCTAGAAACTAGCGTGTGAAGCGGGGATCACCACATCTGGCACCAACAATAATGCCATCTTTAAAATTGCTTATATTAGGTGTCCCTATAATTCTAATGCTTAGCCACACAGTAAACACCCTGATTCTGCGTGCTGTATGTATGTTGAGGTTTTGAGAAGCAGTTTATGAGTCTAATCTATGTGGTTTTTCACTCTGGTTCTTTAACCTTTAGGTTTTTTTAATAGTATGATTTATTCTGTATGCATAACTGGGCTGGTTATGGAGTTATGTTACTTAAAGTGTTCTCTTTGATCTGTTTTCTCTTGGTGGGTGGATTTAATGATCAGAATCAACTTTATTACTTTATGTGCACAAGCATGTACAAGGATCTTGTTTTGGTGTGTGTGGCCATACATTTTGTACATATTAATACACGTATTGCACGGTAAGTTAAACTAAATAAAGCAAAAAGCACAGACGGGTACCTAAACAGCTTTGGGTTGCCACAAAGTACACAATTCTAATCATGATTCATGATTCCATTTCACTCAAATGATTTTTCTGCCGTCCTTCTGGCAATGTGTAGGTCAGCGGGTTAGGATGCTGTACCCCTGTGAACAGTTATCAGCAGGGGCGTCGTAGTTGGGTGAAATGTGGGACTAAATTACCAGGGCCCCAAGTGGGGGGGAGGGCCCCTGAGGTTGTAGGTAGTTGTGAACCTCGAGCTTACGGGGGCCCATGAATAGGGCCCAGAATTTGGTGCTAAGTCCCTGGTTATCAGTGCAAATCCCATGGCTGGCAGAGTGATTTCACTGTTGAGCAAGGCCCTTAACCCCAGTTGCTCCAAGGACTGGCTGATCCTTCTCAAGTGCATGTGGCTTTCGCAAAAATGTGTAATGCACCTGGGTATCAGAATTGTGTCAGTTGGACAATAAATCAAGTAATTTTTAATAACACCTGTCATGTGCTGTGATAATCCTGTAGTTATTAAGCAGCCACTGATTAAAAAGTCCCATTTCTGCGCTAGTATTACAGCACCTGAAACGACACGTTTTCCCATGTTGGCTTTTGGCAGCGGAGTTGGAGAGATAAATTAGTCTTTGCAGGAGCACAACACAGCATCTGCAGTGTTCGAGACTGGAAACCTATTGCAACTTATAATAAACAACAAATGTACATTTATTTGCTATACATAAAAGCCGTTTATATGGCCTGCACTTTAGCTTTCCGTCCTCTTTTCCAGAGTATTTAACAGAAGCCACTTGCTCAAGGGTATAATATAGTATTAACCTTAAAAGGTGCCCAGGCGTGTTTTAGGTGCCTGATGTGACATGCTGGCCTCAGATTTCAATTTGCTGGCATGCTGGGGATTTAATATGATCTGATTGTAATAATTGTGTAGACATACATTTGCATATTTAATAAAGTACTTTCAAAGAGCTGCGATGCTATTGGAGGCTAAGGGACATGTGGACCCAAGCTAAGGCCGTTGATGCAGCAGCGTCTGTTTGGACACTGTTTGCTGAGGTTCTCACCAGGAACCCCACAAGAGGCAGGGAACCTGCAGAAGCTGCAGGGAAAAAGGCTACCGACGGCTGGAAAGGCAACTCCTCCAGATGTTAGCGGGAGCTGCACAGCTGTGGGATGTCGGTGGATAACTTACTCATTATGAAAGCACTTCCCTCCTCATCCAACTGGTTGATGTCCAATAAATAAGCAGAATTGTTTTAGCCATAGAATGGATAGCTTTAGACTATGCAGTACCAGCCAATGCAGAGTAGAGACATTGCCTTATGAACACTGACTGTTTATGTGCTGGTGTGATGCATATGCCATATATTGACATTGATACTACATGTTTGCTGCATCCTGTGTTAAATGGAAAAGTCCCACGAACAATAAGCTGCATTATTATTTATTGCAAGGATTACCTCAGTATTGTACCTGACTGCAGATACAACTGAAGTTAACAGTGTGCGACTTCAGGTGCGAATATAGCAGACTGTAAGAGCACGTGCTGTTCTAGGCCTTTGAGAGCTGCCGTATCTCGCCACACACCAGTGTCACTGCGGGGAGAAGCCAAACCTCAGATATCTGCGTTATTTTTTCCTGTGAGAGGAGAGCATTGGCGTGAACCTGGTAGGTACTAGCGGAGCTCCTAACAGCTCCAGCGATAAACGTGATTTACGGGCTTTTGATCTGTCTTCGGTTTGGTGTGCGACACGCCTCGGACATGTCGAAACTAAAAGATTAATTGAAATGAGAATCTGGATTGGGCAGATGATTTGATTTATTTTGGACAGAAGTCTTCTAATGGAAATAGTAAACGGAATATTACAGGAAATGGATTGCCTGAGTCAGGATCTGTAATTTTGCATACATGTTTAAGGATGGGGGACCCTTTGGACAGAAAGTATCACAGGCCCAAGCATGTCAGAGATGCAAATTAGCCAACAATTTACAACAATTTACAAAACTACAACAATTTAAACACAATAAAGCTATATATACAGTACTGTGCAAAAGTCTTAGGCAGTCAAAAAAATGATTTTTAAATTACCTTCATGTTGGTGTAAAACTATGATTCTTTTTCTGCCAAGGTCTGTCAGCTTAATCATTCCAAAGCTTCTCCTAAAGTCACCTCAGTATTTACAGCAACCATCCAATATACTCATGCATTTTTTTACTTGACCACTAGCACACTGGTATTTAGGGCAATCAGTACCTCATTGAGTTATTAACTAATTACCTTAATTAATTAAGTGAACTGGTGGTGAAATGTAATGAACACATGGAATGGCAGAGGTGCCCCAGAGGAGAGGTTTGGGATCTGAAGCGGTGTTCATCTAGCCATCAAGCAAGATATCGGTGATTTATTGGAACACAGAGGATATTCCTGTTCGTTTTTGTTGTTACTCTTAATTTGCATATGCTCTAAAGTTAAATGGGGTTTTTGTTTGGAGCAAAAATACACTTACTACCCAGATTAACAGCTTTAAACATTTTATTTGACTGTCTAAGACTTTTTCACAGTACTGTGTATGTGTATGTATATATATATATATATATATATATATATAGCTTTACTGTGTTTGAATTGCTGTTGTTGGCTAATCGTAATATTATTTATGATATGTTTATTTTCATGAATATTATTATTATTATTATTAAAATAATATTATGTTATATTATATTAGTAAAAGTTACTTGGTGTTTGTTTTACATAAATTAAATTGTGTTCTTTCTTTCGTGAGTAACTGGTAAGGGACTACCCTCTAGCGGCTGGTCGTCCGTCAGTAAGCTTTTCAGTTGCATGTGCGCATGAAAATTTCCACCCATGTAGGCTACTACAGTGACCGGGCTGTCTACTCACCGTCAGAAGCCTCTTGAGGTGCAGTAAAGGATAACAATAAATTGTGTGTATCTGTATACTGGGGTGTTGAAGTTTAAGCAGCCTGTCTTTCAGAAAAATTATACAAATATTTTTTTAACGGGCGGCAGTAAACACCTGTTGATAGACGTTACAGAATCCAGCTTCCTGCAAAGGTAATCATGCCAGATGCGTACCTCAGTGTAACGCTAAATGTGTCACCAGTGCTGTGTGTAGAAGGTGCAGCGGGAGCGCGCGGCGCGCCCCCGTCCTGCACTCCGAGCGGACGGCTTCCGCGTTAGCGATGAACGACATTAAATAACGCTACGGCCTGACACTGTCATACGAGGTCGCAATGTATTCCTATACACCAGGATCAACATACAAAACTGAGTAGTTATCAGTAAAATGTTTGTCAAATGGATAATTAATGAGACATTGATGTTCCCGTGGAGAGTGGACCGTTTGATACAAAAATCACAGGCGACGTGCCTTTAGTTTTGGTGACTGAGCTTCTAAGATAAGGACTCCACTTTGCATGGCAAAGCTTCTTCACGTGCTGTCAGTACAAACGATAGCATTCATTGGCTATGTAACCAAAATAGCTGCAATCTAAGGCCACCATTGTATTTGTAATATTCAAAGCAAATACTGTCATCACAAAAAACTGTGTATATACAATATCTTAGTCTGTGTGCTTAAGGACTTTCTGTCAGCCAGGGAAGAAAATGTTTTAGATAAAGTTGGAACATATAAGAATCACAAAATGCTTTGTTCATGTTGCCTTTCCTGGTTGTAAACTTGTTTTAAACAAGTGGTTTAATCCCCCTCCAAAGATGCTGCCACTGTTTTCATCAAACAGACTACATACACAGCTGTGTGTTCAGGTTGTTAAAATATGGTGATATTTATAGATTTTTTTCTCATGCAGGGCCTTGCCAAAAATAAAGCTAATCTACATCTGACCCATTTCTGCTAAATATTTATCATTTGTAGGTTATGAAGAACAAGGTTAAAAGCAATGCACTTTATACCTTTACAATGTTTCTCTGGAAAGGCTAATATCTAAGGTGTGACTTTCCTTGGAGCTCTGGGCTGCTGATTCCCCAAATGGAAAAGCTGTTAGTAGATGGATGAATAGATAGATGGATGATGGAGTGATGGCACAATTGGAAATTTTATATTCTTTATTGGTTTCGGAGACCCTAATTGACCTGCCCACTAACTGGACAAATTCACAGTGGATAAATCTGCCCTATGTACTTGATGTGTCAAAGTATGACACTGCCACACTTAGCACTGAAATGACCGCACACACAGTCAAGTCTGTTGAGTGTTATATCCAGCCACTAGCCTGCATCGAGGAAGGCTGCAGAAGACCAGGAATTTAACTGAAAAAATTGTCACAGTGCTTAAAGGTGCTTGAGTATAAGAAATGATGCAGAAATATACACATCTCATAATTGCCCAGGTAAAGAAAAAATATCATCACTATTGTTACAACCACATGTGTTGTTTGGGGTATAAAGTTGGATTTTCTTGGAAGTTCTCAGTTAAAGCTCTGGTGTCTCACTACACTGAAATCCAAGTGCTGCATGCCATCAAAAATGCTTACAAGACAGTTCATGTCCTGAAGTGCTCTCTGCTTTAACTCCAAGCTAATTCTTAACACCTGGAATGCAACATTTCATTCGAGTTTCCAGAAACTTTTATCCAAAACAGGGCCAGGGAGAAGCTGGATCCCGTCTCCGGGAGCAGAAGGGCATAAGGCAAGCTACACGGCTGCCAACCCTGCACACACGTGTGCAAACACACTCTAAGGGTACCTTTAAAGTTACACATCCGTGTAAACTTCATTGTATGTGGAATGTAAGAGGAAAGTGACTCAAACCCCGCGAGGACATGCAAGCTCTGCACACACAGAGGAGACAGAAACAAGTCAGGAATCGGACCCACGGCACTAAATGTTTGAAGCCACAATGCAGTCGAGACCATTACATCACCTAAAGAGAGAGTCCTAAAGACACAGTCATGTGTGGCAACACACATACTATTTATTTAAGATGCGATGATGAATTAATAATAATAGGCCTAACTGGATACTAGTGAAATAAATAGCTCCATTAACATTCTCAAGAATTATTTTTAACTGCATTTAGGAAGCCGAAGATCAGGCTTTTACTTCTTTTTAGTTTATAAGATTATCAGATGTCCGTGACCCGAAAAACGTAAGCGCTAACATTACAGAATGAATTCCTCACTGGTTGAAGGATCCCTGGAGATAGGGTAGCTTAGCATTTCTTTCTCAGACACTTGTTTATCCACTGTGTCTCTACAGGCCAGTTCGCTATCTTATGTAGCCTTTATATGGATGGTTTCAGCAGCTAATATTAAGGTTGTGATGTAATTCAGTTTCCTGAATACTCGGTTATTATTAGCGTCCTGCAATATGTCAGAGGAAAATAGTATGTTAGCTCTTCACTTTAATCCCTCTGAAGCTTAATATACGCTTATTTTTGACAAGACTCAGTGATATACGCATTAGTTTTTGTAGTTCATTGTAAACATATATCTGAACAAAATTAATTGTAAACAAATGCAGCCATCACTTTTTTTTTAATCACTGTTGCCCAACTTTCTTAGAGACAATCTTATCCATTAACCTCTACGCAATAAACAACAACGTATACAGGACTGGTGCATCTAGCTAATGCAATAATTGCAGCATGCAGACGCGTCTAAAGAAACTCGTTAGGAAGTCTGATGTAATCCTTGCCTGCTATGGATAACCCATTGTGTCTTCGTTCAGATAATCATTTAAAATACAACACAACAAATATTAAGGCAATAATAATAATGATATTATCATAATTGATTGCTCAGTCGTACAAGAATTTTACCCATTTTAGACCGCTTTTTAGCGATTTTAACCACAGAGAATATATACATAGTTATTGTTATGCGCAATCACAATAAGAAAGTATCCACTAACAAAAAAAGGATACAAACTTTAATTATATCCATGCGCCTCAGTTAATGGATCGCGTGTGAAGTATAGTGTATTTCTTAACTCTTTGTAATGCAAAGTTAAATTAAACACAGAGCCACAATGTGCAGGTTTTATGTGATCCGTTAACCGTCATGTACTTTAACAGTAATTATGGCGTTTTTATCAGTAGTTCAAACACTCTTTAACCTCTTTATTGTCGGCGGTGGCGCGCCTCGCTCCCGTGCGCCTGCCTGCCTGCCTGCCGGGGGCTGACCAGGTTATGGCCCCTTTAAGACACGCCGAGGGGGTGTCGGCAAAACCCTAATGTGCCGACTGTCCACAGATCCGAGGGGAACCATCGAGGTCACCGGAGGCAATTGAAATGTCGAGCCGATCGCCCGCGCCTCCGACTCCGAGCTCTCCCGGGCGCTAAATGCGCGCATCCGTGTATTTATAGCCGCACTCGAGTCAATAATGCTGGATGGTGGCGGCCATGAGGTTCACCGAAGACATACGCAGGCTGTTCTGGATAGGCATCGGCATCGGAAGCGGTGAGTAATCGCCGCATGTAACTTTTAGGAACTTTTCCGTGCTGCTGCCTCCGAAGTCGCACTCCCCGGCTCCGGCCGTGCCTCTCTCCCACCCTCTGCAGCGCCCGTCGGCCGGTGGAAGCGCTGCGCCCGGCGCCTGCGAGTCCCGAGGAGCGCAGAGCGCGTCCCTGCCCTAAAGCCCTATAATAACATCGCTTTGGGAGGAAAGCAACAAGTTTGTCACATGTAAAGGGGCGCCTGAATCACATTATGCATTTTCTTTAATCTTTTGACTTCACAATAGTTTGCTCCAGCAAAGGAGCACTGGGGAATACTCTATTGCCGGCCTGTAGTGGAATTCACGCTTTGACAAATATGGGAGTTGGTCTCGCGTCATTCGTGGGCACTTCCTCCTGGGACAGTTTAGGTATCCTTCGGGGTTTTTACTTAATACTGACACCTTAAAGACTAATAACCGACACCAACTACTCAACAGTGATTTTTAAAGTTAAAACAAACCAGTAGGAAAACCAAGAAATAAATGTTTTCAAGAATAATTCATAGGATTATAATTTAGGACAGCTTTGAATATGCTTTTTCTTCAGTTCATGAAGCTGTTCGGACATTCTTCCTCTTACCAGAGAATGTATGTAAAGCAGCATTTCTGTAAATTCATGATGTAGATAATGTTTAAATCACACGTATAAATCTGTATGGAAATGTCAAGGCACATAGGCCTACATAGCTATCACAAAGACATGTTTTACTCTTTGTAAATGTCGGACATGCCTTTGAACGTTGTTTGCTGTAAGTATCAGAGACTGCTAGCTGGATTGGTAAATGCTGTCTGATGACAGGTTGTCAACAGGGAAAGGAATCTGATCATCTTTTCGCCTGGGTCTCCGAAACATCCAGTCTTGCTTGGTGGGACCTAGGAAAACCAGTATGGCTGACGTGGGCTGCCACCTGACTTGCACCACTGTTTAAGTGTCAGAGGTGTACGAATTAGCATATTTAATGAAGAGCTTTGTGGTTCTGGGATTAAACCAGGTCATTCTCAGGATTCAAATCAAAAGCTTACGTATTTGTTCCTGACTGCTTTGTCGTTGAGTGAATGACATTCTTTTAACCTGTAACTTCATGCTGACTGGATTTTGCCTTTGATTAACACTTTGTGGCTGCTATCTCCTATTGCTAATACACTACAACGAGGGGTACAGGAACCAGGGTGGGGGGGATATGTCTCCCACCGGTATTTGACTTAATTCACCCCCTCTATAAATAGACTTTGCCTTTTAATTATCTCATCCCCCACCCCGCAAAAATCAAACTCTCTCATAAACTCTTACCTCCCACATGTAAGTCACACCGTCATGCTTGGGCATGAGCAGTGTAGTCTAATCTAATATGGTCATTCTAAGAATGAGCTCTTTCAGCAGCGGCAATAAACATTTCAGTTTCTAAATGATTGAAAATGTTCAATCAAAGTTCCACCCCATGTCACTAATCATCTGTGAGATGATCTGATTATGGCCGCTAGCTTTTATTGCAGTGATTTCATATTCGAGGAGGTCAGTGACTCGCTGTATTTTTGTAGTGGTCTTTGTTTCGTAATCATTTTCATTTTCTAAACTACTGCTCCAGACTTTGGGTGTAGCACTCCAGAGTCTTTTACTGCACTTCCTGTATTTGAGATGGGCATTATAAACTTATATTGCTGCAGATATTTCGTTTACATAGTCCAGATTAAATGACTAAATCCTCTCATTAAATTTGACATGTTCTTGGCATGATGTCAGACTTGTAGCTGATGCGAATTTTGTCCGTTTCAATCAGGACATTGTTGGAACAGTGAGGTTCTTGCTGCTATGGTATATGCAAATACACAGCCGATAAGCAGAATATTAGAACTTGACCTAACCTTTTAACTGAATCTTCAGTGTGTGGATGTATTGTATTTGTTATTCTGTGTTGTTTCCCATGTCTGCCACTGTTTTTCTGGTGGGGAGTGGGAATTTGCAGAGGAGTGAACCGAGATGCATTGTGGGTATTGGTGAGAACTGGTATGGCTACACTGAGGCATTTATAGCATGTCTTAATCAGGGTGACAGATGGCCTGGTGGTTAGCCCAGTTTGTTGACTAGTGGTTAATGGTGTGGGCCTGTTACCAGACGTTTGCTGGTTCTAGTTTCAGGATGGATCTCAAACGAGGTCATAGATCGGTGCTTCAGTGAAATTATCCAGCTGCATGGAGGATAAATCATTTAAATTTTGTAAGCGTTATCTATGTTGTACCAGTAGAAGATAGTAGAAGATAAACACCGTGACCTTGGCTAGTTTTCTAAAGAAAGTCTTGTTCTGGTAGCTTTTATAGTTTCCCACACATGGAGAAATCGCTTTCTTGTGACTTTTTTGATATTTCATTTTTTTATTTTTTATTATGTCTCAAAGAGAGTGCTCTTCTGTGACATTTGCCTTTTTTATAGAGTTCTGCAATCTGGCCTGCAGTGCTGCTTCAGCACTGTTATATTAAACCCTCCAACCCCGAGTCTGATGGCAGGCAACCCTCCCAGTTGCACAACAGTGTCACACGTCTGCTTGTGTGCTGGGTGGTTAGGCAAGATAACGTGTCCCTTAAACCATTCGGGGCTCCTGAAGCAGCTCTGCGGAAGTGCTTGACCGTCATGTCTGCCACCTCCGGTCCTGGACAGTTCCTTTGTGGTCTGTTTTTCGCTTCTCAAAATCCGGGCTCAAAAGTCCTTTGCGTTCGGTGCTGGGGGAGGGTCATTGTACTCTCGTCATAGAACAGAACTATGGGCAAATTGCTCAAGAAGCAACTAAAATGTCATGGGGAGGGGGGGGGGGTTGAGGTGACTCATGCGGGCACAAAGATAAAAAGTAGGAAATGATTAATTTGCATATTTTGGTGTTCTGCGGCCTGGCCCTGATAAATTTCCACCATGAGATCGTCAGTGTGTGTGGGGCTTGTGGAAGCCACTCATGGTCCAGGCCACTCTGAATTCTTTGGGGGGGGGGGGTCACTTTTCTGTCTTGATTAAATTGCTGCCGTGTGTTGCGTATTATGTGCCGAATGAATGAAGATGTAGCGCAGTGAGTTTCAGAGACCGCTGTCACAAAGCCAGGAACGCCGGATCTCCGGTGACTGCCTGTGGTCTCCTCTGAGGTTGCGGTCCGGCGTGAAACAGCTTCTAACTAAAGGTAGCGTGACTTGCAGACTGCAGCGGCAGTACCTGACGTCCCAAGCCTAGACGTTCCCCAATTCCGTTCTGGGCAACAAAAAAAAACAACAACAGATATACAAAATTCCTGAAAGAAGAATATTCCATTTTTAGGCAACATGGTTTATATTGAAGAATGTCATTTTTTTTTATGAGCGAATCCAAATATATATTGCCTGCTTAATCAAGATTCATTTGTTTCTGTATTTGGCAACGCTTAATATTAAGTGGTTATTGTATGGTTATGTTTGTTATCATGTATTTTGTCATTAATGTATATTATAGCTGTTCATGTATGTTAGGATGTTAAGTACACTATGAATGCTTTATGAAGGTTCACTGACTGTTTGTCCGGTAACGTGATGCTTGAAATCGTCATGCGCCTCTGTTATTACACAGTTTCACTGTGCAGCTGTACCTCCTCGATGTTTTTGCCCGGTTATCTTTAGTGAGATTAAGGGACCTGCCGTTTGCTCTTGGCTTCTGAACAAAACATACCATTGTTAGGCACAGCTGTGCTTGTTGCAGTCTGTGCCGTGTTTCAGAGCAAACAGGAGGCAGCTGGGAGTCTGTTTCGGCCTTGGAGAACGTTCCCACGTAGCTAGAGCGAAATGCCGTCATGTTCTGGGGGGAGGGGCTGGCGTGTGCTCAGTGTACCAGATTATTTCATGCGTCTGGATTCTAACTGTTTCTCCAACTATCACAAAAGGCACAAACTGAAATGTTCCTTTTTTTTGACTGGTAGAACAACTTGGTCCGGTCGGTTTGAAAAGACAATAATTGCCTTTAACAAGGATTTTTTTAAATGGCGTTTCCGACTGTTTAAAAATCTTGATATTGGAGTTACATCTTCCTGACTTTGAGTTTGAATTTGACATATATGATACTCAGTTTAAGGCTCTGGTCTGTACATTCTGGTCTGTAATTTTTCTTCTTAATGCATCTATTTCACAATTTTGCTTCAGTACCCGATGGAAAAATAAGTAATTTTGTCTTAATAATTGAAATTTGTGGTTGATGGAATCCTGGAGACTCCAGTCGTCATGGTGATGCATGACCTTCCACATGCTGCTCAAGTGTCGTGCCACACTGAGGTCTCGTCCCGTCCTGGCTGTTCCAGAGGAAATGTGCCCCTTGGGCCAGTAAGCTGGTTCATTGTGAACATTCCAAAACATTTCAACCAATCCAGGTTTTCCTTTTAACGTTGATGATCAGTTGCAAGATGTTTTTTAAACTGTCATCAGTTTTTGGCATGAATGTTAACTGTGCGGTTTGGGCAGCATGTGTTTTTGATGTTGACTTGAAGTTGTAAGTGCATCTGCATTTCCTCAGTAAGTGTTAGGAGATTCTGAAGGATGTCCAGATACCAAGAAGGTATTTGGTGATTATTCTGTTACGTTCCTGAGCAGACCTACTTTTTAGTCTATAGTCTTTTAGTCTATAGGCTGTCTGAGCTCCTACCTCATAAATACTGATGAAATGCACATTTGCCCTTAAGTGTTTCTGTTATTCTGTTAACAGAGTCTGTTGTCTATATGCCCTGCCCTCCATACTTATTGTCCAGTGTGTACCGCCCCTCTATTCTTATCCTAGCTGCTTGATGCTCCGAGGAGTAGCACTTCCGTTTCATGGAAGTGATTTGACTTTAGCCATGGAATAGCATTCTGGTTTTGCCTGGCCAAGTGCCTTGATGCCCTAGTCTCCGTTTTGGCCGAAGATGCCATGTACGTTCTACATTTTAATCAGGGTTAAAGTGCATGGTGTGTGTGTGTGTGTGTGTGTGCGCTTTCACAAATACTGCGTTAGCATCCTGAGGAATGTTTCTCTCCTTATTACTGTTATCTATCTTATCAATCAAGCTTGTAGGGTCATTTAACATTCAGCCCCAATTGACATTAACAAATAACGCACAGTAATTGACTAGATTGATGAGTTAAATTTTCAGAATTTATCTAATTATGTCTAAAACAGTGTTTCCAACCCGCTCTTTTGGAGCCCTGGACAGTCCATGGAACTGTCGGATGGAGCAAAAACGTGGACCAGCTGTGGGTCCCAGAGGACCGGACTGGGAAAGGCTGTGTGATCTGGGTCTGACAGAGTCTAGTTGTGAAAAAAACATTTGAATGGTTTCTCTTGTTTGTTGTCTTTCAATGTTTGATGTAAGAGCAAAGAAGTGATCAAAATGGCGGATGCTTCTTGACTTGCGTGGATTCGCCTCAGGCAAACATGAGACTAAAACAAACGCATCACTGTTTACTTTTCATTAGCTACTCTTCGATGAATCAGTCTGACTAAATGGAGGCTCATTCAGTTGTTTTATTCAGCTCGTGACTTTTTACAGCAGTGAATCATAAACAAATGGGTTGTGTGCGGCCTTCTTTTAAGCTCGAAGTTAGAAGAGAGAACAGACCTTTGCATCTGTCCTCCAGTATGGTTCCTTCATTACAAAGAAGCTGTTGGTTATTGTTGTGGTAGGACATCCCATCTATAAAAATTGTTCCCCTGCATTTTTCTACAGATGGTCCCTCAGCATATATTTTGCAGAGCGAAATGAATGATTTATTCACACGCCCTCAGGTTGGTGCGAAGGCGGCCCTGCAGGTGTCAGCCAGTTTTGGAGAGAAGGTGTTTTGGTTGGCGGCTGCCATACTTTGCATAGCAAATATGGAACTCTACAGACAATAGTATTTTTTTTTCCCCTGACTCAAAATCCCAGTATTTACCAACCTAGTAACAAGGTTTGCTTCTTGGATAAAGAACAGCTTGCAAGCTCCTCAGTCATTTAGCTCCTCTCTTAGTAACCAAACATCCAGCTTCAATTATTGTACCTCTGGTTAGTCAGTGCATGCCCAAGCCAGCTGAATCATAGCCAGGCTGTTTATCACAGCCTAGCTGCCATACTGGTACTATGTTCTTAATTGAAACATTGCTCATGTTATTATTCTGCTCATAAATATGAGCAAATGCAGAAAACAATTGTGATTACTTGAGCTCTGCCGGTTAAAAAGTGAGGTTTGAGTTGTCGAGGCTTTGTGCGCGGCCAGAGTTCCTTGTAGCAGAGGGATCGGATTAAGTCCATTTGCTGGTGTGCGTGTTTCCTTTCCTCACTCTGCTTCTTTGCCCCTTTAATGCTTTTTCTGGAAACATCTGCGGGCATGTTTTTAATGTCTCCTGAATGAGGTGTTGTTCTGAAACTTCTGAGATGGACGTGGCTCTGCTTTGCGGTGTGGTGACATTGCCAACATGTGGTGTTCTCCTTTGTCCTGGAAAGGTGCCGCTGAGCAGAAGAAGGACCAGACTGAATGTGGAAGTGCGGAGATCTCCAACCGGAGGGTCCATGACGACGCTTTGACTCAGGTACGACAGGAGTTGTTTTCCTGAACAGTTGGCCGTCTCGGCTGGATAGGGGGAAGAGGGACACCGTGCTCTGTTGGGTGAAGGACTGGGTTTTGGAAAGAGGAGGAGGAGGAGGAGCTTCATCAGGGTAGAGTAGGTGTGAGTGGAGAACTTCCTCCCAAGGTGGGGGAGACCCAGCTGACGGTTGTATGTATCTTAGGTGCGAGAGTGCTTGGTGCTGATTGGTTCTGCGTGTCTGCGACAGGATGGCCATATGGGGGAGGAGGCCTGCAGTGAAGAGGAGAGGTCCCGGCGGCGTGCCGAGCGACGTAGAGCCAAGAGGAAGGTGAGTGCTCATCCCTGGCTTCCCCACGAACCTGTAGCTGCGTCTGTGATTTTACTTTTGCGTTTCCCGTAACGCCGTCAACGCCTTTCTATAGCGACAGCGTCAACGGAAGAAGTTGGGACAAGTCGGAAAGAACGGAACTGCCGAGCAGGTAGGGGGATGCGTCACTTACCGTCGGTTCTCTGTCGCAGCCGGAATGGTCGTTTAGATGACGTGTCTTATCAGGACGAGGAGGATGAGGATGAGAAGGATTCTGTGCAGCTGGAGTCTGAGGAGAGTGGAAGCGAGAAGGAGGACGAGGTGGTGATGTGCAGAGGAACATCTCCCCAGCCGCTGGCAGCTTCCAGGAACAAGGGCGACTGCCAGCCGTCAACCAGTCCCTGTGAAGAGGTACTGCCAAAAGTAATAAAGCCATTGTGCTTCTAGAAATGAATGGTGTGCTAACCTTCGGTGTGTTGGCGTAAACCCCAGTACTTAAGGGAGACGCGCGCGTAGACGTTAAGCATTGCTTGGCGATTAAAATTTGCAACATTGTTTCAGAATTAAGCAAGAGTCTCGAGACTTCCTGTGGGCACTGCCTATGGGCGGCCATGACTTGGCGCCTTAATTCATAGCTGGAGTCTTGGGCAGTGGTGGCGGGCATGAAAGAAGACGGCTCTCGGTCAGCTGGGTGCGCCTGCGTTTCCGTAGGACCCGGGCTGGGATGTAAGCAGTGCCTTTGTCACCAATGCTGCCAGTCACATCAAGCCGAAGAGCCGCATGGGGCGGAGTCAGGGCTCGAAGGAGAACCGGGAGAACGATGCCCGCACAGGAGAGGTGAGTGACTGCATCTCCAAGGCCATTTATTCACCAGATCATTTTTTGATGAAGTGTCTTTCCCAGAGTGCTTTGCATGTAGACATGTCTAAACCGTGAGCACGTAACAATAGACAAAGAGCAGTAACTTATGCACACAATCGGCAAATGTTCTTCTTAGATGTCAAGCAGGAATACCCAAGTTACTTTTTGATTATTTCACGTATTGTGTTCATTTGTATGGCTGGAATTTCCTTTGCAGAATAAAGGTTACGCACCGCACTGAATAGCTAGAAATCCTTATATGGATCTTGGTTCTCGGTACGCCTCTTGCTGCAAAGCCGAAACATGTCTGTTCATGACGCTGTGCTGCTCGAATCGAGTTGCAAATGGCTGCATGCTTGTTGTTGTGCAAGGACAGCCGGCAGGTATGTAAATTGAGGAAGCGCGTTTACTGGCTAGCGAGGTGGCGGTTTAAGGAAGCACAACTATGTGTTGAAATTCCTGTTCTGTATTTTTAGTCGAGCTCACAATATTACTTGAAAAGCAAGTTTGAGAGTTCCATGACTAATATGGTGCAATGGTTAAATGGTAGGGCAGGATACATATAAAAATGATTGTAATAAGTATATAAAATTTGAAGTTAAAAGAGAACTTGATTTACTGTGAGTTTGGTTGGGGGGGGTTTAGGTAGGTAAGCTACTGAATGTCCTGCTTGTGGCTCTGCCTACAGGCGGAGCCTGCTGATCTGGCAGCCAAGCGGAGCACCTCATTGGCCGGTGAGTTTCTCAGCCTCTTGGCCTATCAGAACCAAAGCTTATACTGCAAAGCCGACCTCCGTGTTGCGGGGATGGCTGTTCTTGTAAGATAAACCCGAAACCTCAGGCGATGACGGGAGGATTTTTCATCTCTGGTGAAATGTGGTTTCGTCTCTGTTAGTTTTACCAGCAAAAAGTAAAAAAAAAAAAAAAAACGTTGGCCACACACAAGTTCTGAAACCACCTGCAGTGAGCCGTTTATGCCGGTTTGATAGCCGCATTGTGCCATTTCACTGTACTTTTCACCGAATTCAGCAGCCTCTCCCTGACCTCCCATCTGATGTTCATTTTATCTCTCTTCTCTGACCTTTTACGCCCGTGACACTTCCCACTTCCTGATGTTTGGGTCTGATGTCTCGTCAGAAAAGGGCATTAAGCTGTGGCAGGAGCAGAAGTACGCTCAGGCCGTCAGCATGTTTACTGAAGCTATTCACTGCGACCCCAAAGATCACAGGTACCCGTCCTGGTTGAAAATGCGGCCGGCGCTCGCTGACCTTTGTCTCTGAGAGTGACCGGTATTTTGGGGCAGGTTCTTCGGAAACCGCTCCTGCTGTTATGAGTGCCTGGGGGAGTACGCCTTGGCCCTGGCAGATGCGGAGGAGTCTATCGGGCTGGCGCCCCAGTGGCACACCGGCTATTTCCGGAAAGGACGTGCACTGATGGGCATGAAGGTCTGCTCCGAATTTCTCACCGCATCTTAATTCCGTATCGGTGCTGTTTGTGATTTAGTGGCGGCTTTCTGACCCCCGACCTTTGCAATCTGCAGCAGTATGGCAAAGCAGAGGAGGCTATGGTGCAGGTGCTCACGCTGGATGCGAACTGCAAGGACGCCACCTATGACCTGTACAACTGCAGGTTCCAGCAGCTCCTGGTGAATGAACTGAACTGTGATTGGCTGGCACATATGTAATGGAGTGACCCATCAGTTCTATTGGTTCTAAATGGGGGGGGGGGGGAGGGGCTTGTATTTCATAGCATTTAACTGATAATATCATGTGTCTATGCTAGGAAATGGGGTTTCAGGAAACACAGTGCGGACAGCTGCTGGAGAAGTATGCCACAGTGCAAGATGCGGTCACCTCTCCTGAGGCAGCAAGATGTAAGGGCCACTGACTGGAGACCTTTTTTCCCATCATATTTGAGGAACCAGTAATGTTTTTTTTTTTTTGCATTTGCTAGTTGCTTCTCCATAACGTATTTTAGCTCCATGCAGGGGAGACTTGCCTGAAATGGGGGCAGACGCCTCCACAGTGCAGGAGGGAACCTGGGGGTGTGTGGGACCAGCACTGTCCTCACAGTGCTCATGTGCTGTGTAATGAGACAAGTCATTTGCTTCATATTGTGTGCTGGGAAAGCAAAATATTAGAACTCCTCTCGAGGTAATGAAAATGAAACGGCTTTAATTTGATCTCGGTGCCTTTTTAATGAATAAATAATGAATAATGGGAACAAGATTTCTAAATTATGGGAAGTGCAGTGCCATATTTCAACAGATGGGGGCAGCAAAGGCGCCCGTACTATAAATGATAGACTAGTCTTTTAAGCTGTTCATTGAGTACGCATATTTTTAAACAATTTAAGGTTTGCATTATAAAGACTAATTAGATGTTAGGTAGGTTCATTTCCGCAACCTGCTGTGTCAGATATTAGACAAACGAAGTAGTCATCTTGTAAATTTCTCTTTCCTTAGTGCTGGATCTGGATTCTCTGCAGAACCAGTCAGGGTGAGTATGATGGACCTGTGATCTTTGCTTCAGCTCTGTGAGACCGCTGCACGATGATGTCACGGATGATGTTTGTCCATCCCGCGATACGCACAGGTCCCCCTGCGCATCACTGTGGGTGGGAAACGTCACCACAGATGTCACCGAGAAGCAGCTTTGGGACCTTTTCAAAACGTAGGGTCCATATTTCTCAGCTGTCCTGGCTCTCTGTGTATTTAACACATAGTCGGTACTTTTACCTCGTCATACTTCTGTGCCCTGAGCAGCTTTGGAGAGATCGAGAGCATACGAGTTCTGCACGAACGCTTCTGTGCCTTCGTAAACTTCAGGAACTCCAACACGGCCGCCCGTGCCATGGAGAAGCTACAGGTGCGAATCCTGTAATGTGAAATTTTTCTCGCTAATGATGCCGCAGGTCTGCTGGCTCCGACGGCACTCGGCCGAATGGTGTGCCGTCTAAGTTGTAGCTCAGTAACTTGTGTTTTATTGATATTTGATTCCAGGGAGTAGAGGTTGAGTGCACCAGGCTTGTGATTCGGTATCCAGATCGTCAGAGAGCCATGCCCTCACCACAGAGGACCACCTCAGGCACCACCTCCCTGTCATCTCAACAGACCACAGCTGCTGGGTAATTCATTTGTGGTTGGACTTTGAAGACGAATCCCACATATGTCTAACCTGGTTTCTCAAACTATGGGTCACGGACCGCCGCCGGTCTGTGACAAGGTTACCAGGGGTCCCCAGGAGAAAGAAGCTTGAGAAACGCTGTTCTAGAAGACTTTGGAATATGACAGGATTGAATGGATTGATTGGATCCAGCTCTGCCTGATTTTAAATGTGGTGTAATTTCGGGGTATCCACAGGTCCCGGCGCAGGGGTCCCATCAATGGGGAGGAGTGCTTCTTCTGGAGGACCACTGGCTGCCACTTTGGAGAGAAATGCCGCTATAAACACGTCCCAGAGCAGCGCGGTCGGGACAGGAAGCCCTGGCAGCCGTGCTAGGCAGTTAGACTGGACCCACATGTTTTAACCCGTCGGGACAATAATAATAAAGGAGGTGGGAGGGTGAAAGCTGCTGACCGGGAGGAAGCACGTGCTGTAATCATCTGGGCTGGCACCTCGTGCCTCTTGGGTACGCTGCCCGCTAAGATGAACTTCCTTCCTGTCATCTGAATTATTCTTGCACAGTTCCAGCTGGCTGCACAGTTTCCATGTTGTCGCTGAGAGACTGCTGGTCGCGGTATGTGAAAATGACGGTACTGGGATGGATGTGGAGTCGGGCTCATTGATAATTCCAAACTTGGCGGTCAGATCTCTTAGTAGCTGTGGCAGTTCATTTGCTTTTCGCTCAAGTCCCACCAAATGAATCGCATCAAATCCATTTTTTAGTTGAATCCAAACTTGGTTTGTCCAGTTTAGAAACATGCTGGCCCTAAATGCCTCATTTCCTGTGACAATCAACCTAGAAGGAAGC
>JAODKM010000040.1:3809145-3828707 GCA_026780845.1 Petrocephalus sullivani
CATCTATCCAGCTCAGACTGCAGGCTCCCGAGTCTCGTCTCTCTCTCCCATCTATCCAGCTCAGACTGCAGGCTCCCGAGTCTCGTCTCTCTCTCCCATCTATCCAGCTCAGACTGCAGGCTCCCGAGTCTCGTCTCTCTCTCCCATCTATCCAGCTCAGACTGCAGGCTCCCCTGAGTCTTGTCTCTCTCGCCTCTAAGCTCCTTTTCTCCACAATAACCTCTCCTTATTCTTACCTTCTTCTGGGGTACATGGAGTCCCACATATAGATGTTATTTTCTAGGTCCCTGATGTCTAGAAGTCTAGTGGCCTTTCCTCACCGCAGCGGCTTCACTTGGGCGCCTCCACAGACCTCCCGCCCATCACTGCCAGCAGCGTTGACCTGTTTTTAATTGTGGATCTGGCCGTATCTGATTGGATGTCACCCTAAAACCCGCAGCCAGTCTTGTTGAAACTGACCCTTTCTGTCCCCCTCCCCAGGAGATGCCTACAGCCCTGAGGTTGAGGACCTCTTTGACCACGGAACTCAGATCTCCAATAACTTTCTCTAATCTGGACAGAGCTCAAAGGTGGGGGGAGGGAGGTAGGTAGGTAGGTAGGTAGGTAGGTAGCTCAGAAAAGTTCCAGAAGGGCACCTGTCAGCTTAAAGGAGCCATACTGAGTAGCACATGCCTTGGGGATGACTGGATTCATGGGATTCCAATGCCAAAGCAGCATTCTGCAATGGGACCTTAACGGCAGTTGCAGGGACAGACGTCATCCTGCTAACAGTTTAATTTAATTTAAACCAGGTTATAAGATAAAGTTTGGGTCCAAACAAAGTCTACTCATTTTTTTTCTCTTAAATGTTACTTCTAAATATTATTCTAAGATATTTTTAAATTATTCATAAACTATTACAAAGGTTATTTGAAAAACATTTTTAATATATGGCAGTGAACTTGAAACTTGCTGTCCTTGTTGGAAGAATCCTCTGTAGGTAAATGTGTAGTGTCTTTAGGAATAGATGAAGCTGTCGTCCGTTTTGTCTTTTGGGAGATCTGTGATATCCATCCTGAAACTGGTGCTTTTCTCTTGGAATTCATTACAGTATTCTTTGGGTTTGTGTTTTTTACTATAAATACATATTTTTTTGTCGGATTAGGAATAAGTTTTAAATAAATGTACTGTTGCATTTGTATTGTCATGTTTTAAGGATTTGAAGGAAAAAAAACAAAACAACATAACTCATTGTCTCCTGCTGTGTTTTCGGGGGGGGGGTACTGTCACATTGTGTAAAATTACAGGCGGCTCACATGAAATAAAGCACTTTTCCTGTTAGCTCATGGAATTTAAACCGTTATGTTTGCAAAACTTGTCACCAAAATGATAACCGACAATTGCAGTGAAAATAAACAGTTCTCTCAAGTGTCCACTGCACTGCTAGTTACGTCAGCGTGACGACATTTTAGTGAAAACGTAGTTCTTTGTTCTACTGGCGATATAAAGATAATTAAAACGTTGGTATATTTTGTGTACAATTTACTTAGACGTGGCTCACAAAGAAAAAGTGAAATAAAATCTGACAGTGTATTACTGTAAACGAAACCAACCAAAGACAAACAAAGAAAAGCTTAAAATAAATGCTAGTAATATTAGTGAAAGAAATGTTAAACGTGTTAAATTTAAGTACTAACAACCAGGTAGTGGAAACAGCGGCCAGTATTTTGGTACTGTGTGGAAAAGCCACTTAAAAGCATGAAATGAGTTTGCACGGGGACTCCATCAGGGCCCGGCGGTCTCTCGGAGGGCTAGGGGCCGGGGCGAGCGGGAACGCCTGCCCCATCTAACCACCCCCCGGCTGCTGGGACTAAACCACTCTAACAGACGCTTTGGGTGAGGGGATACCACAGAGTGGAAACCCGGCTTTGATGGGAAGGCTTCACCTAAAAGGAACGGCACGGCTATCATTTCATGTCTATTTTAGACGGTGTGTCTGACTGACTTTTTTCCCCTGTTTGTTGCTTTGTGATGCCCAGTAACCGGCGCCCAGTAAACATAAGACCGAACAGAGATCCTCTCATTTACAGTCACACACGTTTGGTCTTTGGATATGATGAGTGTGTCACAGCAGTAATGCCACCATCGGTACAATGCACCCTGTTGATGGCCTTCCCGATGAGACCTTTCTTAATCCCTTCTCTCGTTTAATTCTTCACGGGAAGCAGAGAGGATAAGAGTTTAACACTGGCCATAACCCTGATGGACTCAGCTGAACAGAAACCTCAGATTAGTCTGGCTCTTGCTGGAAGCTATAATTCCATTAGGATATGTAACCTACCTGCCTGCATCATCAGCAAAACATGAATTATATTCGGACTGTTTGAAATAATTACAAGTCCTGCATACTTTTTGTTATCTGGCAGAATGAAATGCAAGACGCCTCAACAGCACTAAAATAAAATGTCGCACGGTGACGGACACATTTGATGACAGCAGGGAGAAAAGGCAAGATAATGAAAAAGAGCTAGTCAGCATACATGAAGGATTAACATGCTTTTTCTTTTTTTAAGAGCATTGGATCAATTTCAGGAAATTGTCCCCAGTTAGGGAGATCAGGCTCTCTGCTCCATAGGGCAGTGTTTCCTCAGGGGGACAGACAGTCCATGTAGGGAGCTGGGAGGGAGCGAAAATGTGCACTGTCTGGCAAGAAGTGCGAAGGAAGCAAAAACATGACCTGACTGCGGGTCCTCGAGCACCGGCCTGGGAAACACTGCAAAAGGCTACATCAGAAACAGTACCAACAATCAGCTGCAAGCACTTAGAATGCAATGGAACGGGGAAACCGGACATGAACACTGCAGTTCTTCACCATTATAGGGAGTGACTATGTCAGGTCAAAAATAACCTACCAAAGAAGAGGCAGTGGAGGGGAAAAAAGAAATCAAGCAATTTAGGGCACGTATGAGATGGCCGACATGCACATCTGTGAATGTAACCTGAGAGAACATCTGGCAGAACAATACACAAATTAACATGCGCATCATCGCCTTCCCCGAAAGCCCATAACTTACTCCAGACAAATGCACACGTGTAGTATTGCTAAGAGACTGCTGTACAAGATCATCTGCGTCCTCGAAAAACCTCCTGCTAAAAAACACAGCAGACCTACATTACGAAAGAATTATATTTACTGCACCTAGCTAACAACATAAAAATTACAAAGACTGAAAATGTTTCATTTTATCAGATGCCTATTTTCTGTTTATTTATGTCGGTTAAGCACATTATAGAGGAAGCAGGGCATTACCAGATTTAAGACTGACAACCGGGGCAGAACGGCAAACCACCGGTCAAAGAAAAAGCGTTAATCAAGACTCTCTGTGGCACTAAGTAACATCCATCTAACTGAGGGAGTGGATGGAGCAAAAATAGCTCTGGAGTACACTCACGTCGGGCTGAAAGCACTTTTAGACACGCAGGGCTTCTCGCAAGTGGCAGGCGTATACAGAAACGCAATCGGGCACTTAAGCAGACGTGAAACACGGCATTGCCTTCAAAGCAAGCATTCATTACCCAGACAGGCACTACTGGGTTACCTCGGCAAAATTTAGCCAGCAGATTTATTTTGAGAAACCCACAATTTTGCTTTAAAGCACCAAAGGTTCTCGGTACGTTGACTTGATTCCTGTTTAAAATTTGCTAACCTAAACATTCTGTAGGTCTTCCTCAATAACAAACACAACCAAACCACCTCCTGGAACCATAAAACCTTTCAGACACCACAATGTGCTCTAAAATGACAGGAAAAGATCTTTTCTGACCTTTAATTGTAAGTTTTTTGAACATTTATTGCTGGATCCCATGACACTGTATACATTTAATAGACTTTAGTTTTTATACAAAAATCTGCGGTGATAATTGTACATGCTCACAGCGTCCTTTAACTAACCGTTACAGAAGTAAAGGAATAGTCGGTCCTGTGCCAGTATGTGTCTAGAAGCTTGTGTGGGGGAGGGAGAGGGTTATCTTACACTACTGAGCGATGTGTGACAAAAAAGGTGGACTGGATGTGGACAAGAGAAGCACATGGCAACTGCCCCCTGCTTCCCGTGGAGGTTTTGTGGGCAGAGGTAACTATTACCCTGGGTCCCCGAAGGACACGCTGCCCTACAGAGCAGGAAGCTGGATCTCCCTCACTGGGGACCACGTCCCACTCCTGATGCCAGCATAGTAACTTTCAGCTAACAACCAGATGAAAAACTGACAGGGAAGGGCATGAAAGATCACAAATGTTCTTGTTTTGTTATGGAAATGCATCAACTCCAGACAAATCTCTGGCAGGAGGACATGACCGACTGACGCAGAGGCAACTGACACTCAGGATTCTGAGGAAATGCACATTAAGCAGAAACAGTCTTAAAACCATTTATTTCATGACAGATGAGTAAGTGCATCAACTTCACGGCAGACGAGAGAAAGGTGTACAAAAAAATATCAAAGGTAACCAACAATATTAGAGAGAAAGTTAAAATGCGTTCCTCCGAAAGCAAGCAGGTCACATGATTCCTACTGACAGCTGTAAAATCCCACAGCAGAATCACTCAAATGTGGAAACAATGAAAGTTAAGGATTTGACCTGATGAGTCTTGGGGGTTCATACAGGTAGCATCGCTAAGCTAATGCCAGCTAACTTTGACTTTATTCCTGATATGAACGCTGACATGGCCTTTGAGAAAAAAATTAAATTACCTGCCATTATTTCAAATACAGTGACAATACATTTTCTTACTGATAAAAATTATATGTACATACCCTATATTTTTAAATAACAGCTCATTAGCTTAATGGGTCTCATAATTAATGAAAAGTTCTCTATTGACTAGCTTTGATTTCATTAAAAAAAAACAATCCAGCCTTCTTGGGCCTGTCTGGCTATATTCTATTAAAAAGACCCCCTGTGTCCCTTTGTGACTGGGTCTTGTGACCATGGCGGATCATGTGACCATGGCGGATCATGTGACCATGGCGGATCATGTGACTGCAGCAGGGCCTGCGCCAAATGTCTGTACAGCTCCAAGTCCTAGCCCTCTGCCTTGGCGTGTAAGTTGTACGTGCGCAAAAGCACCCTTCCCTGGTCACGTAAGTTTGGGGTATGGGGGTGGGTGGGGGACTCACTGGCAGTTTAGTGGGTATTTGGGGGGGGAGGGGGTGCATCTTCATCCTCATCCATCCATCCTGCTTCACTTCCCTTCCCAGGCGTCCTCTCTCTGCTTTGCTGCCAAGCGCTTTTGGTCTAAGAATAAACCAGCAAAAAGGCAGCCATGACACCACGGCAGCGTGACTCGTCCCCGTTTCAGCACCCTCCCTACAGAGCCTTCCAGCCGTACTTCTGGCTCATGCTCCTTAACCTGGACGCTAGCAGCTGAAGCGCCCAGCCCTATTAGCGCCCCGTGTGTGACACTGCCGCAGCAGGTCCCTTACTCCTTCTTTATTGCTACAGAAGTATCCATGACCCAAACAACTGGTTTCTGTTAGCAAAGCTGCAATTGGTGGAAAAGGGATCTAAGCTCCCATAAAAACCACCGTAATTTTCTTTGGTGCTAAAAATGGCTCAGATCTCTTTAACAGAAATGAGGTTATATCACAGAGCAGCGTGCCTCCGAGCGAAGGACTACTTGGAAATGTGCTGCCATCTAGTGGTGGGTGCTAAACAGGCAGGCAGACCAAAAATGACAGCGATATTGGGCACTCTGCATTCTGCCTAGCGGCCAGGTTCACGGCAATCAAATAATTAGGGGGAGCTGCCTATTCTCAAAAACCTTGTAAATGCTCCCCAGCATGAAGAGGCCACCTCATCACCCCATATTTTGAAAGGCCCAACCATAAGGAGAAAGCCTCCTATGTTGAGAAACCCCATCATGAAAAGATGGGAGACATCACCTCGTGCCTCCTGCAGCTTCTTCTTCTCCGCCTTACGCTCTTCCTCGCTCTGCCTGCTCTTTACACCCAAGGCGCTGGTCACCAGGCGGCGCGCGAGAACAGCACTGGTCTGTGGTCGCTCCTTGGCGGGCAGGACGTCATCTGTAGGGGGTAGAAGCAGGAATGCACTGGGTCCTACTTAGTGATGGACAAAATGATGCTTCATGAACCATTTGCTGTATTTTTTAACCCCACAAGATGGCGCTCTTGGTTTGCTTTGGGGCATACTTTTTTTTTTGAAGGAATACGGCAAATGGTTTATGAAGCACCAACCTGGTAAGCTGATACCTAAAAAGCTTGCTCAAAGATAACAGGAAGCCTGGGGCACCTGAGCACTGGTGGGCCTTGGCTTTGCTGGCGGCGGTCGCCTGCGACAGGGATCGTAGCTTCAGCATGGGGTGCTTCGACCTCAGGGCCTCTTTGGCTGGGGGCACAGAATCAGGAGACGGCGTGAGCTTGACGTGGGAGCAGCACCTCATTCACAAGGGAAATCAGCAGAAGCCAGGCTGCTCTCAAAGTCAGGACCAACGAGGTGTTTCCGGCTTTCAAAATAAATCCAGCAGATTAGCTGGGAAAGTCGTGTTGGGAAAAACAAACCAGATCCAGCTAATCAGGAGCCAGTAGCCTGAGTTAAAGGAAATGTTCAAAGCTATTTACCTGGGTAGTAAGTATATATTTGCTCAGAACAAAAAACACAATTCATTACTATATATGCAAATTAAGAATAACACAATACAACGCACCAGAAATTTCTGCTGGTCCCCAAAATGTTACTGATATCTAGCTGACGTCTAGATGAACTCCGATCCCAAAGGGCCACCTCAGCCAATCCATGTATTCATTCACATTTCACATCCAGCTCACTGAGTTATTTTAAAGAAGTCAATGATGAATTAATTAGCCATACAAGGTGATCTAGTGGTTAAGTAAAAAAAAAATACCTGGCTGCATTGGATGGTTGCTGCAAATATTTCCTTTGACTGCCTAAGACTTCTGCACATTAGTGTAAATCTCAAGAGGCTTGGTTTATAAGTCAATGTGTCGAACAAGAGGCCTGAGAGGCATGACGGAAGCCAGGGTCAATTAACAGGTTTGACAGAAAAACCTGGTAAAATGACACCAATGGCCCAATTCTTTGTCAGACCTACCTGTGATCGGACTGGAGAACACAGCTAAGGCATGTCTGTCATCCACCCACTGGATGTCAATGCCTCTCTGCCTACCGAGGAGAAGGAAAAGCCATGTGACCATGACATCATTACACCTCGACACGGTCGGAGATTACTTCCACAACAAGGACGCACTGGTAGGGCTGGAAGGCACGCATCAGATCCTCCATCTTGAACTCGACGGGGAAGTCGTGTATCTCTACAATGTGGGACAGCTCGTCCTCATAGATATCCGCCTCGGACTCCGCGGCGTAGTTGTAGTAGTCGAACTGCGGATCCTGGATGGATTTCTTCTTTCTCCCTTCCGTCAGTGAGATCTTGGAAAATGACAGAGAGTGTCAGGGGCAAGCATGCAGCCGAGACCAGGTGAGCTGCTCAAACCCACGTGTGACGACTCTTCAGCCAATCAGTCCTCTAATTAGTAACCCAACCACAACGGCCCTTTCTGCCCACCCCTGCTTAAAGTCGTGCCGTCAGCCAGTGATGTGTCCAGCTTCGTCCAGGGCCGCTGAAGGGCTTTGTTTTCTTACTAAGCAAGGCAACACACGCATCTGTGTAATGCCAGAGCAAAATTAAATGAGTGAGGACACACACTCCACTAAGAAGATCGAGGCTTGTGTTGTTGAGAGCACAAAAGGAGGCTCTTTGGGATACAGTCTTGTTTCTCTATGCAGTGTCACTGCAACAGGGGCTGTGATGTGTTTGTGCCTAAGGAAGGCGTGCATTTACCTCCTCAATCAGATGCGGGTCCAGACAGTCACCATCATCGTTGAATAGGGTGTCCCAGCTCTCTCCCTCTTCCTCCGGTGTGCCCACCTCTCCACAGGGGGCCTCTGCTATTTTCTCCTGGAAGTCCCCAGCCAGACCTGGTCTGCCATGTTCGCTCCCGAGCCTCTGGGAGTCGGCATCAGCACCTGGCTTTTGATGTGGGCCGTCTTCCCCATCCAGCTCTCTGGTTCCGTTGCAGTCGGGAACCGCGGTCACCCCGTTGGCGCTCACGCCAGCCTTGCTGCCTCCTTCCTCTGCCGTGTTCGCCGGCTTATTTTTCTTCCTGTGCTTGTCTCCGTAGCGGGGCCTGGTCCGGGGCTTGCCTGTAGCTGCCTGTGTCTCGGCCTTGTGTCTGGGCGGGCCCTCCTTCACAGGCCCACCCTTGGCCTGCCTGGAGCACACCGGAGCCTCTACCGCACCATTCTCCATCACTACCCCCAGCCTGGTTCACACCTGGGAGAAATGCACATATCCTATTAAGCAGCTGTACCCAATAAACAGATAAAAAGTTATTTTCAAGGAATATATGCAAACAGTCCGAAAGTGATCACAGACCGAAGAAGTAGCACAGGACTGAAACATTTATTTAAATAGTTTTGAGCTTGCAATAGTCAGCTCTGTGCTGATATCAGATCAGTGTCACTAGGAACCTCATTCCCACCAAGCGAACACAACAATTCTAACCAATTCATTGTTACTGAAAATTGTGTGCATTTACTCTCCAATTCACCCAAAATCTCAGGTTCAAAAATACTAGGCCAAATATATCATTTAGTAATATTTCCTTAGTATTATAACTCAATTATTAGTAAAAATAAAATACACACGCAACACATAGCGCATAATTCAAAGACCCAATAACATAATTCCGAAAATAGGGCCGTTGTGAACATCACTTAATCGTTTTCCTACAATCATTATAACCACTATGGCCCGGGCGCTCCCTGCGGGGTAACCAGGGCTGCACGGCCACAGTAACGCCGTGTACAGGGCCGGGTAACGCAAAGCTGGCATGTCCGAGCTGCACACAAACACCAAACCAAACATAACTAAAGCTGCTTCTCTGCTTCTCTCGCCATACACGCTGTGACACACGGACATGAGGTCTGAATACCGCTTAGATGGGTATACTCCGCCAAACGGCTCGTTTGCAGCGGACCGTAAAAGTTCCACAATCGCTTCGAATATCTAGGGTCTCGTCGGGAAATGCACCTGTATTTCTTTGGTTTTAACGCTCCAGAACTAGCAAATGTCCACAAAACCTACCACCGGATGTTTGGAATCATCTATTTCCGCAAGACGTCACATAACTTCCTGGATCCAGGAAGACGTTGGGAATTGTAGTTTGCCGAAATTTGAAGCCTAGCTTGAATTTAATCAAAAATATAAAACAAATTCTTTATTTGCATGCAATAGAATTATATTCCATACGATGCTGTACATTTTCCCTTGCCATAAGTCTGCACCCCCCCCCCCCCTATTCTTTGTGAGCACATATTGAATTTTTGTATAGACTTATGCATTGTACTCACCATTTCTGTGAATCATTCTACACCCCACTGGTCAGTTTGTGTGACTGGGGACTGAACCCACATCTTTACAGACTCTTGGGAAAATATACCAAGCCTTCTGTTCTGAGGGGGAATGCAGCCGAGAGATGGCCTTGGAGGACGTCACCTGGAACCACAAGACGGATTGCGTGGGCTGGGACAATGTTTTCCAACCTGGTCCTTGAGGAACACGACAAGCTGGTGAGCACAGGATTGGTCCTTCCTGAAGGAGTTTCTCCAGGTGGCTAATTCTCTCTCATAGGGGCTGAGGGTACAAATGAATCAATGTGACCAACCTGAGAAAGCCATATGTTAAAGGGGGTGCTCAAGGGTGTCTTCAACCCCATCCTGTGCAAGTTTGCCCCGGTCTCTGTTTTGCTGAGCTTTAGAATTATCTGGACCTCTACATTTTCATATCCTAAAGAACTTTCAAAGGGTTCCTGTGAATAAATCCCATGAGCACCGGCATGGGTTATAACAAATGGTTCCTGCAGATCCCAAGACAAAAACACTCTGCTTTATCCAACTGGAAACACTGAAAAATACCCTAGACTCCTATTAACTTGACAAGTTCCAGTGTATGTGCACTGGAAGTGCTTTCAGTACTGCCCAGCAGTTAAAACGAATGTGTTCTTTTACTTAATGTGAAGTATGGGTGATACAGTCCGATATTTAGTATAAACATCATCCAGAAAAAGCATCATACTTACAGGCAGGGAACGGTCAATGACCTTTGTAAGCAGAATTTGCCAAGTAGGTGGCTAAATCCAAATCTGTATAATCAACAGCCAGATGTTCACACAACTGGGACCTGAACAAACTTGACCAAACTTCTCCAGCTGAAGAGCAAGCCAAGAATAGTCTGTCCTTCTCCCCAGAGAGTGTGCTGGCAGTTTAACTCCCCAGCAACATTCCTCAGTTTGGTTGGGCTAGTGATGCCTTGGAGACCAACGTGCCTCCCGCCAGGCCTGCCCCAGAGAGCCCCGTCCACGGAGCCTGTTGTGCAGATCTAGCCAACTTTCCAGCACCCCAGGCAGGTTGTGAGCAACGGTCATACTCCGCCTGGCTGTGGCCTAAAACAGCAACAAACTCCACAACGGTTGGGATTTTTAGGGAGCATTTTTTGGTGTGTTTTTCCTTTGCATGCTTTCTAACGCGGACTGTGGTGGCATCTCAGAATATCTAGGCAGATGCTCTGTTCATAGAGGACAGTGCGGAGATTCACAGGCTTCTATCAAGTCAATGGCCACTTATCACTAGAGAACCATGGAATGTGACAAGCAATACCGTACATCTAGACATACCCAGAGTAGCAAAAATACCTAAAAATCATATACAGTCTGCATGCAATATACAAACTGCAGACGACACAGTGCTGGTTAAAGGACACCAGACGCGTTTACGGAAGCCTCTCACATGATGTCTTGCAGTGCTTACAGTGATTGTTCCAAATTTCTTGTTTACTTTTGGGCTGTTTTAGTGCCCTAAACTGTACCAAAGTCCATTGTGCTTTTCTGGCCAAGGGGACCAAAATTTTTGTGTGGTTTTTCCAGATTGGGAGGGGCCTGCGCCCCTAGTCCTCGCAATGGCGAACAGGCTTCACGCGGTATGTTTTTTTACCACTAGATGGCAATAGAGAATCACAACACTGGAATATTAGCACAAGTTGTAGGAACTGAAAGATTTGGCTTATGCCAATTTCATTAACTATTCAACAATATGACAAGTACCACAGGTTAATGAGCACTGCCTCCCCCAATGTCATTCTGTGGCTTCACTTACATTACCCACTTTGTATACATGCAGGTAAATGCATGCATGTTAAATCTATGCCTATACTGGGTCTGTGTTCATATGCATGCTGCTGTATGATGTGTCAATCTAGGAGAAGGCCGGTGAGGGGGGGGGGGCTTTGCCTATCACAGGTGAGATAGGGCACTACTGACAGGATGCAGTACATCACCTGGTGATATACAGCACAATTAATTCCCAAATGGGCACCCACCTTGGTGCTGTGAGCATGACTATTAAGTAACCACAGTTTAGTGTAGATATGAAATGCTTTAAACCTGTATTTGCTAACCTGCACCTTGAATCTTGTTTAGCAAATATAAGCTAATTGCACGTAACGTGTTTTGTGTGATTTTTGTATGCAGTTTACATGCACAATGACTTGCTTGCGGTTAACCACTGTAGGCCCGGAGACACTATTGTTTACGTCAGCCTGAGTAAGATAGCAGCGCCTCACACCTGCAGGAACCAGCATGGTGGTGTTGGCAGAAAACCAGTCCTCCGCTTCTATTCCAGTTATAAAAACTCTGACATACCTAATACTGACCCACTAAAGTGTATTACAGACATGAATATGAACAGCGTGGCAGTCAGTTACCTTGGACCCTCAGAAGTTTATTTCCCCCCATAACACCCCCAGGAACTTTTACTCCCTTTGTATTTTGGCTAAATTGATTTGAACTCGATATATCTTGGGAGTTGAAGGTAATAAACTGGACGGAGTTAGAGCCTAATGAATTTCAACGGCCTCTGCATGGAACACTTTGCAGTCCCCGCAGCTCTACAGGTCTCTCGTTACGTCATGGCATCTCGTTAAATTGTCATTAACAGTGTTTTGTGCCTTTGGGCCTCATACAAAAGAAGGCCACCTCACTCATCGACAACTATCCCGGGACCAGGAGACCGAGACCTTTCTGCCAGGGGGTTGTTGCATTTCAGATGGTCACCAGCTACCCATCTGCTGCAGGGACCAGCTGGCTGGGCTCCTGAGTTATGTGAGAATTTAGGGCTATGGGGCAACACTAAGGGTATTTAGGCTCGATAGCAGAACCCGCCCCTTGTGGAATGTTCTGCAATGCATTGGTCTAGAAATGCTGAGAACAGACAAAACAGAGCGGGAGGTGATTGGGAGAACAGACAGCCAAGTCAAGTAGGCAACGGCTTTTGCAGCTGTGTGACAAAAAATAAAATTAAGACATATTGGTCTGTTGTGGGGGCATGTCAGGCAGCTGGGTGCTCAACACTTCCTGTGAAGGAACAGACTCGCCGGGCTTGTCAAACTTTCATGAGTGTCAGTGTTTCTGAGCACGCCTTTCTCACTCGGGCGAATAGGTCCTGGAGCGAGCAACTAGAGAAGACCTCAGGCTATATTGTAAGGAACATTCCTGAAGAACCTTTATTAAACTACAAAGCAGGAAAATTGCAGCTTGAAAGATGTCCTTGGGTTTACGGTAAAAAAAAAAAAAACAAAACTCATAAGCTCGAACGAGGAATTCGTTTTTAGTCCGCTGGTGTGATTCCAAATGCATTTGGAAGAGAAGCTTAGGGACTGTTTGGATGTGTGGAGTGTGTAATGGATTTTAGGGAAGTTCTGGTGTGTTTTCAGAACCCAGCCCAATGTGCGCTTTCCGGGCTGTTCCTCACAAGGCCCCTTTCCACCAAACGGACCACCGTGGTGCCGTGTCTAGCCAGAATGTGGAAATTATTAAGGTTTCACCTTAATAGCATGTTTCTATCTGGATGGCTTATGCCAGGCTGGTCCAAGGATCTCCTAGATGGTGCCACCACATAGCTGTCCTGGCAGAGACTGGTAGTGTATATCCCTTTGTTATGGTAGAGGAGAAGCTCCAGTGTAAGCCCAGCTCAAGGGTGCACAGAAAGGGCCAGTGTAATGACTGTAGATGCCTTGCAAAGCGATAAGACCTAATTGCAGTTAGCATTGCTGTGGGAAGAGCTCAGCCATATGCTGCCTGTGGTGGAGCCGTTTGCTGCTAATCCACAAACTTTCTAGCAAAAACCTTTTCACAGGTGTGCAGTTCAAGTCCAGAGAGTAAAAGTCCAGACCAAAATTTTGTTCCAACCAACCGGTTGAGTAGAAAGAGTCAGAGTCACAGACTACTCAACTGGTTGGTTGGAACAAAACTTTGGTCTGGACTTTTACTTTCTGTACCTGAACTACCTGCCACTCAGACAGTAGCAACAGACTGCGCAGGTCTGCTCCAATTCATTATTCCTTTCTGGTACCTTTCTGGTACCTTATGTTTTACCTTATGCTGTGTAAAAGTGCTCTTGTTTGACGAATGATCGTCTTTACAGGAAGCTGCCCAGACACACTCTCTACTAATGAAGAGTTCAGAGCCAAAACAGAGAGCTCAGAGCTTAAAAACCGGGGAGCCAAAAAACCCCCCAAAATTACACAAGCCATGAGTTTATTACACTAAGTAATCAATTCATGGTTCCTTCCCCAACACATTAAACATAGTAGATCAGTCTGTTTACCTGAGACACTCAGATTATCACTCAGTGCCTGATAAGCCCCCTTGGAGTGACCTTTTGGGAGGACTGAGAGCGGCAGATTTAATAAGAGTGGCTTGACTGAGACGTCTCGGGGACGGTCTGGCCTGACCTAGTAACAATGAAATGTCATCTGCTCCATGGCCAGACTCCCCCTGCTGACACTGACCTTCTTGGAGAACAACGGGGTCTTGTTCACCTGGGAAAGGTTGCTTTAATTAAGGGCTGGGATTCTTCAAAGGCATGCAATACTCTTTGGGAAAGGTCCGATAAGGGGAGAGACGGGCCAAGGGGGGAAAAGCTCTCGCTTGGACAACCTGGGATCCTTTGCCTAATTTTTACTCACAGGGGGCGCTGATGTCTTTTTAGATTTCGTGAAGGATTTAGGTGTGATGTAGCCTCTCCTTAGGAATACTAGGGATCACAGTTATGGCCGCCCCGGAGGTGCACCCAGCCTGCGATTGTTACCCTGCCGCTCGCCACTCCGCGCAGTGAGTGATCAGCGCAAACACGTCAGAACGCTCTCCCTCCAGCCCCCACAGCCACCGAGTGCTCTGTGCTGTGACAGTATCATGGTTGAAAATGTGGGCTTTTTTTTTTTTTTAAATGAAGTGTCTATCAAGCTACTGGTAATAACAGAACATAAAGAAGAAATGAGGAAAGCAGACCTCTTTACTTGCTAATTTTGCCACATACCCCAGAACAACTTTTGTTCGCCCTTGACGGCCCTCTTGACGTCTTTTCCAAATGGTTTCTCTTAGCCTGGCTCCTCTGCAGCTGGTTCTTGGGTGGCCCTTCATTCATATGCCGTATTATTCCCACTGCGGGCTTGGGGGATGGGTTGGGGGGGGGGTGCGAGAGGGAGCTCATTATTCATTGTGTCTGCTGGATGCTGTGGCCGCTGGTGACAGAAGAGGCCGACCACCCAAACAAAAAAAGGGGAAAAGGCAACTCAAAAAAGCACGGTGGCCCTCGACCCTACCTCCTTCTGCTCTCTGATTGGTCCATGGAGAAAACCACAGCCAATAACATGGAGGTGGCACTGGCCTTTTGCTCATGGCCATTTGCTCTGTCTGGGAGGTCGGTCCGTCACGTGGCAAAGGGTGAGAAGTGGGTACTGAAGGTGGGGGAAGCAATTTGGCCCTTCTCCTTCAGCAACTGGAATAACTCTCCTAAAATTGTCCTTATTATCCAATCCAGACTACTGGTATTCACACATACAAGGCAAACAAAGGGGCTTCAGTGAGCACTAAAGAGCTCTCATCCATGTAGCACCGTATATTCATGTAACACCGTAAGTATGACTGGTCTGCAGCCGACGATGCAGTGCATGTCCCTGAAGCCCGTCACGTCAAAGACGCAGATTTATGATCGACAAATGGACTCGAAACAGAGGAAAACCACAGGAAAGGAATGGGCAGGTCATCAGTGCACGCGCTAATATGCCTTTTAGCTTCTCTCTAAATGGCAAAGATGGAGGAAGGCGGGTAAGTGGCTAAGTTGGGGGAGAGACTATATTCAGCTGTGGAAATAAGAAAAGGTCGGTGAAAATATCTCTCAGGTGGTCTTTGAGCCCAACGGAAACCGCAATTAAACTAAAGGAATTGTTGAAAAGCTTCTTACATTTTTGAGACGGGTATATGGCTGGTGACTCAACGTTTAATCCTCAGCAAAAAAAGGCAAAGGTCCTCTTGTGAAGTTAAATAGATATAAAACCTTTAGTGCTGTCCTCGGAACCTTATTGGTCACAAAAAAGCAGACATTATTATTCTACCGTGCACATCCATCCCGTATCACTTTCATTGCAGCCGTAAAATTTTCAAATGTAACTTTGCTTTGGTATAATGCTTTTTGTGTCTTACAAATCTGTTTAAAGATGGTTTTAGTATGCAGCACTTATTTCAATTTAGACTGGCCCATAAACAAGAATCGTTACTTTATGCGAAGCTGGGAAGGATATTGGAAATGGTTGATCACGGGATGTTTTTTGGCACATAGGAGGAATGTTGGGATATGCGATATCTGTACATACTCCCTTCGGGGGACTGTAGGCTTCTGGCCTGACGGGCTCAGCTACAGCCACGGAGACAGTCAGCAAGTCAGCGTTACAACAAAAGCTTCAGTGTTTCTCCTCATCATGCCAGCTGCAGCCTGGTCTATCACTTCAGTGGCCACAGCAAGGCATCCGAGCACAGGTTGGGGATAGCATGTGTCCCTGACAAGAGACTTTAACTACAGCAATTGTTCAGCTATCAGAACCACCCACCCCCAGCAAGCTAGTCCAGACTGGTTTCCATGACGACTTGCACACCCAATTCTGTCAACCCGATTCTGTCAACTAGTCAACTAATTATCAAGCTCTCAATTACCTGGCTCTGGAGTGAAGATGGACAGTTAGGAGAACAACGTGGAATGGTTGGCTTAAGCACTGGGGTGAAATCCACGGAACCTGAGATGCTCAGCAGATAAGATGCTATGCGATTGTTATGAAGTATATTTCAGGACATCCCCAAGTAGGCAATGCTAATGAAATACAGGCAGCTGCTGTTGACAACAATCCAAGCATTATTTTTTAGCTGGATGTGTGTCTGAGGTTGGAGTATTCGAGAGGAAGGATTTGGGTGAGGTTTGATTGGCTTATGTTGATTTAGCCAAGGAAACGTGTGGAGAACTTTGACAGTACTCTCCTTCAACCGGGTATATAACCAGAATGAGTCCATCCATCCATCCATCCATCCACCCATTTTCTGACACCACTTGTCCTATTCTGGGTGGGGGGGGGGGGCAGGAGCCTGGGAACAACCCAGGATGCGGCGCCAACCCATCGCAGCAGAATGAGTCCATCTAACATTTTTTTTTCAACATTTTTCAATACAGCCGAACACTTCTTCATTACACGACAGGGTCATTGGGTGTTTCAGTTCTGCCTGCCATCGCACTTGGAACTCCTGTCCATTTTCTTTGATCGGAATATAGTTTGCGTGAACGTTGATGGCGTGGAGCTGATGCAGTTTGTAGGAATAAACGGCAGAAAAATAGCTGTGATGAGTCCGCAGCTGCTCTCTCTCCATTCATGTGTCATAGTCTGTCTAGAGATTATTTTAGCACAGACAACTTAATGGATTGGGATTCAGCCTGGCTCTGCAAATGTAAGCGAGTAAAGCGCATCAGTACTGTACTGGAATAAAGAGAAACCCTTAAAGGGAACAGATGATCACTGATCAAGCAAATGTAAGGTCAGGGGTGCACAGAGCTGGCGGCTGCTTCACTTTTGCATTTGGCTCTATTTTACAGAATAACATTGTATGGCGCTGATTTTTTCCCATTCTGCGTCAAGGGCCTAAATGACCACAACCCAGAAATGACTGGTCAGTCTCGTAGGGCAGCCAGGACGTGCTTCTTCGTCTGTGCGGAGCAGGCATTCCAGATTTCCCGGGACTCGTGTCTTTGTTCGACGCGGGCTGACAGCTAGCTGAGAGCCGTTGATGATTTGGCGGCAGCAGGTATCGTGAGCCAGCACCCTGCCCCCATAGCCCCCGGCGACGCAGGTTTTGGGCCTCTGGTGAATCGCTGGCGTGACATCACCTTTGCATTAGCGCCAGGCGATTAGCGCTTGTCAAGTTGGCTAGAGGGAAGTAGGGCTCGTACAAAATTAGAGGTTTTTAATCGTGAGATTGGGACGGTGATGACACAAGCGGCTAATCACACGGGTTAGGGGCTGGATCCCCTGCTTGGCAGCAAAGCGACGTCCGCCTGGCTTTCTTACTGTGCCATTGGGATATTACACGTGGATATAGTCTTCAGAATCCCTTAGTCTGTGCCTCGGTTTGTTGACACAACCTCCGGTCTGATGAACGCGCTTTGCCTTGGCAGCTACAGTGTATGTAGGATAGAGCGCTTCTTCTTCATCTTCTAGTCAACCTTCTTCTGGATTGCCTTCTTGAGTTTCTTCTCCGCCTCAGTTTTGACAGCCTCTCGGCAGCTGATCCCTGATCTTCTCGTCCATCCCTGCTCCACGGTGCGCTGAAAGCACATGCTGCTGCTGTCCAGCTGTGCAGGGGATTGATTCTATTTATCATATCAATGCCCAGAAGACAGAACAAGGGCCCGGTACCGTGGACTGGCCCTTTATGTCGGTCTGTTACATGCGGTGGAGCAGACCCTTGCTACACTACATTTCCCTTCATGGGTTTCTCTGAGCGCCCGCTCCCTTCTGTCATTTAGCTCTGTTATTCTGTTACTCTTTCTGTAGCCCCTGTGGCCCATCTGAGCATAGCTAGGAGGTGTGTTTTGGGGGCATCTGCATGATATTTATGCTATTTGCTGGGTAGCTCGATTTTGTTCTCCTTTTACCTCACAAAATGTAGCCATACACCATCAACAGGAGTGAGCAGTGCTGTGCTATCACACCCTCACCAGTCTATCTGCAGCTTGGAGATTGGAAGCCCTCAGGAAGCTTGTCTCCCTGGGTCCTACTGTCCCTAGTGTTTGTCTAGCAGTAGGTGCTTCTGTGGCTATTATTGCAAGGTCTTGAGCCATAGGATTCTTGGCGATTCTATGGACAGCGGGTGGTCTTACTGAAAAGCAGCGCCTCCCTTGGGTCTGAAGAAGAACGGGAACAAGGCTTGGAAAATCACTTTGCTGATTCTTTTGGGTCTTTATTAGGCTACACCCCCATAGCCGGTGTAAATTGTGAGAGTTACACCACCATCCAGACTTCCAAAAGCCCTTGTCATGGGAGGACTCACGTTTCTCCTTCGGCTAGCATCACTTTGTTGAGTCTGTGCCTCGGGTTAAGAAGAAACGCAGGTGGACTTGCTCCCAAGCTTTGAGCTCCTCCCGTCCTTGCCTACTCAGCAGGTTTGGAATGACACGGCGGCCTTGAGGCAGACAGAGGGAGCGGGAAAGACAAACGGGAGCCCGGACTTGGTGACATATGGCGCACCATCTGTCTCCCGCAGTGTGTTGACTGTGCTTGCTGCAGAAGAGCAGCAAAGCGCCGTCTTCCTCGCACGCACCGAGGCCCTCACTGCGAGCTTTCACATGGCAGAATGTCGCATTCATGGAGGAGCCTGTCGAATCCATGGGTAGGGCGACAGATTGTGCCACAGCGGCCGTGTTTCAGCTGTCTAACTTTTGGCGTGAATCTCTGCTTTCACTGTGAACCTGTGGTACATTCATGATGTACACCACAGAACCCTTTGTCATGCAACTCTGGGGACTCATACGCTTCGGATTATAGCATTCCTTCCCCATCAGAAGTGTCATGTCAGGCTAATCTCACTAATCTCATGGTGGCAGAGTTTTTCCGGCCCAAGGCTTTTTACAGAATCATAACAAAAGAGAAATTAAGAAGGGGTATTATCTATGTATCTATCTATCTATCTGTCTATCTGTCTGTCTGTCTATCTATCTATCTATCTGTCTGTCTATCTATCTATCTGTCTATCTATCTATCTGTCTATCTGTCTGTCTATCTATCTATCTATCTGTCTGTCTATCTATCTATCTATCTATCTATCTATCTGTCTGTCTATCTATCTATCTATCTATCTATCTGTCTGTCTGTCTATCTATCTATCTATCTGTCTGTCTGTCTGTCTATCTATCTATCTATCTGTCTATCTGTCTGTCTATCTATCTGTCTGTCTATCTGTCTGTCTGTCTGTCTATCTATCTATCTATCTATCTGTCTGTCTATCTATCTATCTATCTATCTATCTATCTGTCTGTCTATCTATCTATCTGTCTATCTGTCTGTCTGTCTATCTATCTATCTATCTGTCTGTCTATCTATCTATCTGTCTAT
>JAODKM010000040.1:3841513-3857883 GCA_026780845.1 Petrocephalus sullivani
CGTGAATAATCCCGCCCACTCTAAAGCGGCACTAAACTGCAGTCGAAACGCAAACCGAGCCGGACTGAGCCAAACCAAAGTGAGCTGTACTGAACCGTGTCGTGCCGTACTATGCAGTGGAAAAGCGCCATTAGTTCCGTGGTACATACCATAACTCATAAATGATCAGGACCTTCACACTGCTAAGCGAAAGCCAGCCTAACGATGAGAACAATGTCTTTTAGTGGACTGACTGTCCTCCATCTCGGCACAGCCACCTTCCGGTGCTTTGACCTGCACACCGCGTAGTTTGAGGCTTGCTGAGCCTTAAAATGATGTGCGCCCACTCTCACATACACCCACCTGCATTATGGATTGCTCTTTACAGGAGGCAAAGGGTGTTTCTCAACATGCGTACTTGACCGTACTTGTGTTCTCCTGTACCCGTCTTATGTCCTCTTCCATTGCTGAAGACCAGCTCCAATACTCAGGAACAGAAGTACAGAGGAGGGTAAAAATCCCCAAATGTCGTTCTTGCCCTGTCCCAAATATCAAGGGATACATTGGTTGCATCCACTTCAACCGAGACCAATCCCATGATTCATTGCCCCAATTTCAAGTTAACTAAACTGGTCATGCCAAGAGCACAAGTACGGTCTTTGCGTTCTTGGTACTGGGAAGCATCCAAGGGCTCTCAGAGACAGAGTGCGGTGTGTTGGGGTGCGGTTCACATTCCCTGTGATTGTTCTGATGTAATGAGCCTCAAACTGTAGCATCAGCAGTATATATTTGGTCATTTATTTTTCCAGCTGGATCCAGTTGGATATTACACTTAATATCAAATATTTATTGCTTTAGAAGCAAATAAAATATTTATTAATCCTAGCATGTCCAAAAAGCACTATGTATTATTAAACACATTGCATTATAATGGGACAGAGGCTGCTTTGCAGACGTACTGCAGGCTGGGCCAGCGTACAGTGGTGGGTGCTGCTCATTACTGTATGTGTCTCATCCCTCAGCATCCAGGCCAGAGGCTCATTGCTTCCCTGACCTGGTGACTCACTCATTTTCTGATTGGTTCTTCGAGCTGGCATTCATTGTGCCACCAACTGGCTCTTTGATCAAAAGATTCCTTAGCTCCCCAACTGATTCCCTGATCTGAGAATTTCTTAATTCCTTAACTGATTGCTTGATCTGGGGATCCCTAGGCTTCCTGAACGGTTCTCTAATTTAGTGATTCCTTTGTAGCCAGACTGGCTCATTGATTTAGTGATATATTGGTTTCCAGATTGGCACTTTGATTAAGGGATTCCTTGCATGCCAAACAGACTTTCTATCTTGGGATTTACCAGTTCCTTAATTGGCTCCCTGTGGATTTCTTGGTTTCCTGATTGGCTCCCTATAGATCCCTTGGCTTCCTGATTGGCTTCCTGGGGATTCAGACGCTCACATTCAAGCAAACTAATCCCGGCGCTTATTGTAATGTGTGCTGCCGTGGGACCGCCGGCGGGAGAGGAGCTGACGGGCCCGGTTAGCATTAGCGTTAGCGCACCTTCTCGTAGCGCGTCTCCATGCACAGGAAGATGACGTACGCCGTGGCGCAGGCCAGGCAGCCCTCCAGGTACGACTGGCCGCCGATCTTCTCGGCCTCTGCGTAGTACTCGTTGAGCGTCTTCACCGTGTTCTCGAAGAGGGCCCGCTCGATCTGCATGGGGGGGTCAGCGGGTCAGCCTGTGCTTCTCACCCCATCCCCTCTAACTACCCCCGCATCAGCACCACTCCTTCAGCCACCACAATCCTGGAACCCCCACTCCGGGATCTTAATTTATGCTAAAGCCGCCTGAAGTCTGTTTTTCCTCCGTTTCTCCCCCCCTTTTTCTCTCTTTTCAGCACTGCTATTCTCAGTTGTTTTTTGTTAACAGCGGCGACCTCACTTGCCAAATCCGTCCTAAAAATATCCCTTTTTTTCGGCGACCCCCCTGCACCGCGCATCCATGGTGCCCTGTGGTGGTTTATCATCACCCCGGCAGAGTTAATTAATGTGCGCAACACTTTGAAGCTAGTGTTTTTTTCCCCTTTTCAGCTCTGCTGCTGTGGGGGGGGGGATGTGGGGGGGGGGCATGGAAATGCACTCTTGGCCATGGGGCCACTTCCTAATGAGACTAATAAACAGCGGGGGCCGGAGTGAGGAGCACCACCACCCCAGCGAGCCCTAAACGCCGTAGAAACGTGACACCCCCACAGGCGTCTTCCTGCGAGGCTCTTAAAAGGGTTACAGCGTGGCTGTAAATTTGTTAACCGAAAACCCAAACCTCCCTCAGGAGGGATATCTGTGCTCAAGCCTTTCTAGGCACTTTTAAACCAATTTCCATCTGTTTTATTCTGGTATATTTATATTTTTTAGCACCTTATAATAAATGTGATAATCCCAGTTGAGTGTGTTTGATGAGCTGATGCTCTGCCTGCATCTCTCTGCCTCTGAATCTGTCTGTCTCTCTGTCTGCCTGTCTGTCTGCATTTCTCGGTCTGCCTGAATCTGTCTGTTTGCATCTCTGTCTGCCTGTCTGCATGTCTCTGTCTGCCTGCCTGTCTGCATCTCTCTGTCTGCCTGTCTGTCTGCATCTCTCTGTCGGCCTGTGTGCATGTCTCTCTGCCTGTCTGTCTGCATCTCTCAGTCTGTCTGTCTGAATCTGTCTGTCTGTCTCTCGGTGTCTGTACATTTTGTCTCCTTGTCACTGCTCACCCGGCTGTCCAGCTCTGCGGGGAACTTGGTCTGGAACTTGCAGATGGTCCCCTCAGAGTAATCCCTCTGGATGAAGACCTTGGTAGCCAGTGACGCACTGTGGTGCAGCTCCTGAAGGTTGTGGAACTTGGAGAGGCAGGTGAAAGATGTTAAAGATTCTAAACATTCAGGTTAGAGCGCCCTCAGCGATTGGACCCTGCCTGTGGCTAAAAATAAAAACTCAGACATCCTTAACCACAGCGCCACCTGCTTCTCCACTTCTTAATGAACCCAAGGTGCTCTCATGACAATTGTCAAATGACAAAAAACTGGTGGAGAACTGAAGGATTGCATCGCTGGCTTTATTAAACAGAGAACATGGACCAACCTCGGCGATTTGCAGTCAAAGTCTGCCAGAGCTGCCAGCTGCAAGATACAGCTTTGCATTTCAATTCACCTGCATGTGTGTATATGCCTAATCTGAGTCGTATTCACCTTGTTATGCCCGGAACTTGTGTCCATAACATCTGGGCATTTTAATGAATCAGTAATTAATGATAATTAGGGACTCGTTTCAGCAAAACTGTCCTTTTAGTATTATTTTTCAAATAATAAATGGATGACCCAGACTCCCAGGAGTTCACAGGACACCACAGGAACCTCAATCTTTGAAAGACCTTCTCTGAAATTCAGAACATTCGTCGCTGTAAGTTCCCTACAAGTCCCCTGTATGTCCTCCATGTGTCATCGAGCTCTAATGCACACAGAGGGTTACCTCCTTCTTGCAGAAAGGAAGCCATACACTTACGAGACCATATACCCTTCGCAGCTCTCACACTGACCTATCCATGGGGGTTTATCACCGCTGAGCCAAGGGACACCACACAGACACAATGCCACCAATAGGGCTCCAAAACAAATATGTCTAAATTCAGCATCAGTTCAGGGTTCTATTTATAAACAACCTATTAGTTCCACTACATTTGTCCTTTGCATATTATACTGGGTGTTTGACTGAAACGATTTATCACTTTTTACATGGCTACCTGCAAAGACTCTGCCTTCCTCTATTTAAATGTCCGCACGAATTGTGTTTAATCATGTGACCTAGGTCACGTGACCATGTGACCTCATGCACCGAGTCTCCAGACCAGATTTATCTACGTCATAGAAACATTTTCCAGCTGCATTGATTACCTCTCCTCTAGCTGATGGATATGATTTGGTCCAGCACACAGTTCTGCGTGGCTGATCCAGACCAGCGAATTGGATTTTGCCAGACAGAGTGAGGTCAAGCTGTCAGGCCCTACTGCAGGTGGAAACTCCTGGCCAATTGCTGCTCCTGGCTCTCCAGGAAGGTACCACCCAGACTAAGTTCAGAGTGCCGACCCACAGTGGTAGGTCTAGTGAACAAAGGCCACATTGTGCTGTGTATGTGTGTGCACTTCTGTGACTGCGTGTGTGTGCGCGTCTGCTCGTCACTAATACTGGCCTCGGCCTTGTGCCCTTCCAGCCGGGCCCACTGGGCCTCACTCTGCCACTCTCACTTTCCCTGTGAGACTCGTGTTTAACGCGCTTCACAGACTTTTGTGGCTCTTCGGTTAAAGAGCGGATTTCTATAACTAACTACGGGCCCTTTTTTTTATCGCTGTTTTATGGGGAATGACTGATCCGGCCCGCAGCTGCCATCGTTCTCGGGAACACGGGTCTTTTTCAGTCCCCAATGCTTTCGCGATTCATTTAGCCGTCGCGTTCCTGCAGGCGTGAGGCCACGCGTTTCTTCAAACCCACTTCCATTTCCCCCCATTTATACCACCAGAGTGATTCAGAGCCCCTCACTAAAAGTGCCCTTTACAGGGGGACTCAAACCAGCAACCCTCAGGATGAATCTGCATCTTAAACACCAGATTAACTGCTCAGCGGGATTGAGTCTGTTTTTCAGTGTATTTATGTCAGACTCTGCCCTGCCGGAATGTGACCTCTTTAGTGACTCCATGGGGAGGGGGGGAGTGCCATGGTTGGACTCGCTGAACGGACTCCAGATGGCCGCATTCGTTACGACTCCAGGGTCCCTCACGTTTAAACAGTTACTATCACTGTCCTTCACAAAGCTACCTCCAGCAGGCCCACAAAACATCCCCCCGAAATAATATCCCCGAAAATGTCCTTGCTTCCTCTCTCACTCGAGCCAAAAACTGTCACCTGGCATCTTTCTATCTGCCGACTGGCCGCTTCATAGCGTCTTAACTACTTATGCAGTGTTTGGTCGTTTGTTGTACCGTGGTGAAAAACTGACATGGTGTCTGACAAGAAGTGCTGTGAAGTGACACGCTGTTAGGTGTGATCACTAACAGACACACTTTCACGGGATCGAAGCGATAGCCCTGCCGTAAGTGACTAAAGGCTAGGAAAGGGTCCGTCTGTTCGTCACCAACAGGCAAACTGCAAAAAGTTTTGCCATGTGCATCATCTGAAGAACCAAATAAAATCAGTTTTCAAAACACGTACTGTCTGTCAGAGGACTGAGTGGCATTTCTCTGGAAGTAATTACCTTCTGACAAAAAATGGGGTTTATGAAGACTGCAAGGCTTTATTTCAGTTACTGCCTGGCTTTCCTCAGAAGATTTCTTTTTTTTTTTTACTGATGCACTGCAATCACAATGGCTGTAGATTTATTCTTTTATTAGTAAGGACGATTATGTGTGTTGGGGACACTGTCTTCCCCACAGAGAGCTGTTCAGTGACTTTTTGTACTTTAGACAGAGACAAGGGCTCAAAGTAAACAATGTACAGCTGCTCCACACCATTAATCCTGAGTCTTAATATCAGCACTGACTGTTTGAGGCTCACAACACAAGCATGACGTTATAATATTTCTCAGGGCTCATCAATTGTCCATCCTTACGGTTTTGGCCAGATGAAATCACTGCATTTCAGGGCAATAATGACATGTGGGAAATAATCTGACACGTGGAAAAATATCTAACTAATCAACCACAGGTTATGACAGTTTAATCTAATCAGATGCAGATTATCAATCACCCACCAGTGGTAAAAGTTTAATCAGTCTGCTGTTAATGATGACAGTTTAAGAAGTCAGGCAGTAATCTGTTAAATTAATCATTCGTAGATAATCACAGTTTCATTCAGGTACATTGCCACCACTGAAGTGGTCAGTTGTAAATTGCTGCAGTTTAACCAGCCTTCATGGATTCAGGGGCCCAAAACTGTTTTTTTATGAGATATAGTGAACTGAATCGGTGCACGTCCTCGCAATTCTGGAACAATATGATGCGTGGGGCTTTTCAGGCATAAAAATGGTGTTAATCCCAAAGGCAAAGCAGACAAACAGGGTTCAGATATTAAACCCAGTAGCTGTGAAACACACCCAGTTCAAGCTGCCACTCACCCCTGAAATACCCCAGTCTCTGCCCTGAAATGCCCCAGCCTCTCCCCTGAAATGCACCAGCCTCACCCCTAAAATGCCCCATCCTCTTCCCTGAAATGACTCAGCCACACCCCTGAAATGCCCCAGCCTCACCTCTGAAATACCCCAGCCCCTCCCCTAAAATGCCTTGTCCTCTTCCCTGAAATGTCCCTGCCTCTTCCCTGAAATGTCCCAGTTTGACCCCTGAATGACCCAGTCTTTCCTCTGAAATGCCCCAGCGTCACTCCTAAAATGCCCCATTCTCTTCCCTGAAATGCCCCAGCCTCTTCCCTAAAATATCCCGGTTTGACCCCTTAATGACCCAGTCTTTCCCCTGAAATGCCCCAGCCTCACCCCTAAAATGCCCCGTCCTCTTCCCTGAAATGTCCCAGCCACACCCCTAAAATGTCCCGTCCTCTTCCCTGAAATGCCCCAGCCACACCCCTGAAATACCCCAGCCTCTTCCCTGAAACGTCCCTGTCTGACCCCTGAATGCCCCAGTGTTTACCCTGAAATGCACCCGTCTCTGGAGAGACCATTACAATGAGTCTGAGAGACTTGGCACGTAACCAAGCTCAGCAGTGGGCATCGCGTCCTTCACAAGCTGTTCTACACGATGGCGTCGAGCATTCGATACCCAACCCCCCCCAGGAAACTCCGCCATCTCTGTCAAAGCGTCCAGCGTCCTCTAATTTCAGCGCTCCGCCCCAAGGCCGCTGGCAGCGTCTGAGCCCCGCGCCTGCTAATTTCCTAGTAATTGCGGGGACATGGGCCCTGTTCTCATGCTGTGGACTGACCGGGCCACGGAGCAGGGCTCCTGAAGCCGACTAATGTCTGGTTTGTTGGGGACAAAGTGTGAAATAACACTCGGGTGTGTTGACATCAAGCACATGATTAATAATCAATAGTGTTTGGATACAGAACTCTTGGCACTGTGTGGGAAAGGGAACCCTCACGAGGCCGGGCCTGCCAGCATTCCCTGCAACATTCTGAGAACCGGAATTTAATTCAGCAGCTCTCAGTGACTGGGCCATGCCTGTTTACACAAGCATGACAGAGAACAGTGGCATCCCTGTGCAAAATAATGCTGAAATGATCACACTCAGAAGTATGACCAAACTGTTGCTGTGGAACTGAATACAGGGGTCAGTTAATCTGACAGCCGATTGGTCGATTGGTTGGTACTGAAAGGGGGCGGGCTCCAGATGAAGCTCAGTAACTCGATCATGAGATACAAGCATCCTAGGTGTCTCTCTCTCTTTCCAGGGACACTCTGGAATTGCTACTATTACCTAGGAGGCTCTGGCCCCCTGGGGGCACAAATAAAAATCAGGGTTAGCTAACCACCACGTTAGCAACCTTCGTCAGAAATGCAAACCCTGGCAACCACACAGATGGACTGTTATGACCGTTTGGCATTTCACATTAAGTACACTTTCATCCAAGTGGAGGTCATATTTAAGAAACTCTGAAGGGGCTATGAACTCGACCCGGTACAAGGCAGGGTCGATACCCTGGCCATCTCAGTACCTTTAGTACAGGACATCAAGGTTCAGGTCCTGCCCGGTCATAGCTGCGAAGTCATCTGACCACTGACGACATTTACACTGGCTCCAAAGCTACGTCGCCGCTATCAGGAGATCAATAAATCAATCAGATTTCCAAACACCTAAGATATATGGTTCCTTCCTTTGACAGTAACAGGGACAGTGTGGAGATGGAATGGACAGGCATAAGGAGACCTGGGACTGTGCTGAGGAGAACGCGCTTAAAGACGCCCCCTCGAAACTGTCTGCTATTTTTACAGCTATGCGGGGGACACGGTCGTACCAAGGCTGAGCAAGCAGAGGATCGGAACCACACACGGTTGCTTTGGAGACAGAGCCGGACGTGTGGCAGATCTTCCAGTGAACATGTACTCTATGCTGTCATCAACTGTAATTCGGGATGTTGATCTGTGTCTCTCCCTGTTTGTACCCCACATACTGGAGTGAGCCAAAGGTCCCCGCTAGCAATGTAAAATGCCCCAGATCAACTCAAAGATCTCTCACATAATGAAGACCACTGATGTCCTCTGTGTGGAAAGATTTATAAGGTTTAGAGTTCACATCCGTCTTCTGGTTAGAACAGTTCCGTCTAAATTATTTGAAAAAACTAAAAATGTTCCATTTAGTAAAATGCCCTTGTGCATGGCATTCAATAGTACTTCTGTAACGGATTCTATAATATCCTTCATTGCCTAACTTTGAGTGGATATTTGGAGATATAAACTTTTCAAATTTATAAAAGTTAGGCGTAATATAGTTGCATATTTTAAAGGCCGCTTAACGAAACGAGGCAGTCTTAAGTGTTAAAAGTATAACAGGTGACTAGAGAGAGCTGGAAAGATGGCGATCTGACTTAAAATTTTAAAATCATGCGTTGAACAGCAGAGAGATCACAAACACGGGCCCCCATTAGAGCGCTTCGGTTAACTGGCATCATTTCGGCGAAGCCATAGGGCCATTTAAGGCGGAGATTTATTCAATTCAGACAGGAATCCATTACCATCAATAAATCATAAGAAAATTAACATAATGCATTGCCGCTCAATCTCTGGCGCTATTCACTTAAATATTGCATACATACGTTATAGGATTTGTTTATTTACTGATTTCTTTGTACAAATGTACAGGCTTCTCTGTCCCAGCTGGACTTAGAGTGTATGTACAAGAATGAAACGCTTGCATGTGTGCGGGGCAACTGTCCACGGTGCTGACGGAGCGCACGCCTCGACGGCGGACCCCGATCGCCGACAAACCCGCAGGATCCGGCGGATAAAGGCGTGACACCCCGATCCGGCCGGACAGCCCGCGGGGAGCCCGGAGCGGAGTCGCATCCCGGCAGCGTAACCGCGCATCGCCGCTCGCATGCAACAGCAGCGCCCGGTAAACAGGAAGAGTGCGGCGCGTCTCAAACCCCCCCGACACAAAACATCGGGAAAAACCCTGCAGTCACACAGGCACATGCATACTCAGGCGGATTTAGTTTTCTGAATTCATAATGCATTGATCTGGTGTAGTTTAAAGCGTCCGCGAGGACGGCGTTCCGCTTCTTAATTAACTCATTTGCATGCCTGCCTCCGTCCTTTTCGCGGACACGAGGCGTGGTATCATTTATATCCGATTCGACTCCCGATCGCACCGCAGTTTTCGTGTTTTAAAGATGGTTTTCAATTGCCAGTGCGCACTTGTAGCGTTTGTAAGAACGACCTTCGTTCCCATGGTCAATCGACTAGAATAGTACCAAGGATCTCCTCTCGATCCGAGCCCATTAATAAAAGCTGTGCCCGATTCTTGTGGGTACCGTTTCTATCTTTCCGGACGCGAATGATCCGGCGTGAATCTGGCCGCGCAGACCCCGTCTATGCGCGATGCCGGTGCGCAGCCTCCCGCAGATAAATAAAGGGCGTCGCATCCGAGGTGTGCCGCTCCCAGCTAGCGCTCCGCCGATGCTTACCTCTGTCGCCATGTTGCCATCCGACAGTGCGGGATCTGTCCCGGTGCTGAAATCGCCTTTAGTGGGACAGCGCAGCGGAGCCTGGCGAGGGGGTGGGAGGGACGAGCTGCCGAGAGTGGAGGTGGAGGCTGGATGCAGCTGCCGTGGGCTTGGCCATCACGCCCGAGGGATATCGCACCGGATCCGCCTGTCTCTGACGATGCACCGATGCCGAGCTCCTGGGGAGGAATCGGCTTCCTGCCGACTTCCCGAGATGCCGGGGGAAGTTAGTAAACTGTCTGCCAGAGGAATCTTAAAATAGATGCTTATTTTAATAATTAATCCTCGTTACAGTAATGATGATTAAACGGCATTTGCTAGGGACTTGTTGGAATATTCCCCTAAATATTCTATTTGTACATGATTATTATTATTATTTTTATAAAATATTATAAAACGTGCATTCATGGAGCTCCGTTCCTGCCTGATAAATAATATTGGATTTTATCAGTGTGGCTAAACACGCAATAAATCATCGTGATGGGCCCTGGATTCAGTCCAGTAGTTAAAAGACTATATATTCTATAATTTATTTATGTAATGAAGTTGTAGTAGAATGGTGCAGTGGCTGTTTCTGCCGGATGGCTTTGCATACAAAAAGCAGATTAAAAGCCCTGCCATGGGTTATAGGATATAGCTTCCATCTCACGCCAGACCTGGGACCACAGAGTCTGCCGTAACAGACTGAAACACCAGGATATACTGGCAGCATCCATAGATAATGCTCCACAACCCCCCCGAGACAGGGACACACACATGGGAAATGTTTTAGCAGAGAAAGGAGAATATTTATAAAAATAAAGAACAAATTAGTACATTAACCCAAAGCGTAATTTTAAAAAGGTGGAAACTCTTCAGACGCAAACATGAATTTGCAGCAAAATATTGTGTAATTTCTTATTGTCGGCTTTTGTCTGGTCGATTCTTTCTGAGAAGCAATCTGTTCACTGTAGGCACAGGAAATCACATTTTAATCCCAGATTTCACAAATGGGGGGAATACGAGGAATCCCTTTATGCAAACAGAGATAAATCTGACTTAAAATGTCTGCTAACAGCATAAGTGAGCGCATTCATCTGGAAGTCTGAGGGATTTATTGGATTCTCGCCTCAGTCCAGCAGCATTGGAGGTTTCTCTCTTGCCTCTCTGCAGTTTGCATGGTCTCCTGGTATAGAGCACACTTCTGCCTGTAGCCCAAAGACATTGTTAAACAGGCAAATTGTTGTCTCTTAATTGCCTTATGTGCCATTTGTGTGAGTATGCTAGTAAGGCTCAAACCTCTTCCTGATTAAGCTTCACCTCCGGCGCCCCCTGCCTGTGACGACATAAAACTGCCTTGCTAAGTTGGAGCCCCCTCACCTATGTCGCTTATTGGGTTGACTGGCACTGGTGTGTGCCCAACTATGGTCTGCCACTCAGTCCAAGGTGTACCACGGGGGACAGATTCCAGGCCACATCATGATCCTGTCCGGGATAGGTAGTTTGAAGCCTAAGAGAGGGCTAACAGAGCTTATGCTGCTTAAAAATGACCTTAAATGACCTTTAGCCTTATCCCGAATGTCCTCAGATAAATAGTATGACATGCCAGAAATGGACAGATTTGTTTTGAAATGGCTAAATTGTAGTGCCGCTGTAACTGTGAGCTGGATTTGGCCTTGAAGCGGCTGGTGGGATGTGTGCGAGGCCACAAGACGGGTCAGTGGCTGAGGTCACGAGATGGAGGGGTCTTCTGCAAGGCTGGTGAACAGCTGAGTGGGTATTAACAGGAAGAGACAGGGGCAGGGAGGGCCTGGATGGAGTGCAAGATGGAGATGTAACCGTGTGTGAGACCGGGACGAGGATAGAGACACTGAGCAGGGTTAGGGACACTCACACACACACGCGCACGTTTGTATTCATATCTTTGTGGGGACCGTCCATTCAGTTCTATGGGCAAAACCCTAATCCCAACAATGACAGCCCTAACCCCCACCCGGCCCTAACCTAACCATAAGCAACCAAACTAAGTGCAAGATTTTCTCTTAGCTTTTTCATTGCACTCACAGATTTTTATAAAACTGAGTTTCAAATGAGCCCGGCTTCACTGGTGGGGGGTGGGGGCCTGGAAGCTGGCCCAACTAGCCAAGAGGGGGAAGTGTATTTTTTTATATGTAATTGCCCCCCCCCCCCAAAAAAATCCCTGTTACCGAGAACTGGAGCCGAGCCTGGTTTCAAAATAACGGGCTTTTATCAAATTGTGGGGACATTCTGGGGACAACGGTTTCAAAGCATGTAGAAAAAGCTGTATGGCCTCTTACACACACACACACACACACACAAAAATCTCCTACATACACATGGCTCAAACAAGAGAGGATGGACTTATTACAGGGATTTCTGACACACATGTGTAATTGGGATGGCTGGCCCATACTGATATTGCTCACAGTTGTGAGTGAACAGGCAGTTCCCAGCCTGTACTGGCCTCAGAACGTGTCTGGAGCGTGATTAACTGGATTAATGTGAGACGCAGTGGGACCTGCTTTTAAGGGGCGCGTTTTGTGGAAAAATGGCCCATCTCTCCAGCAAAGCATGGTGCAATATTTATTGCGAAATGTAATGCAATCTGATGTCTGGTTTCAGCGCTGGGATTCAGTGTCGAAAATGTTTTAACACAGCGTCAAAAAAGATGTAGACTGAGAGATGAAGAGCCGTGTTTATAATGAGGCTTAATGTGAAGAATGTGGGCCGGAAAACTCGGTGGTACTCTGTGGACAACATTTCTGCATCAGACGTCCCTGACATGAATGCATGCGGTCAGTTATTGAAAACTCTGTTTCAATTGTTTCCTCTGAAGTCAACTTGAATTCATGCAAAGGACTCAGACAGTCATGACAAAAATATAAATCACTGCAATGAATTAGATGAAGCCTTGATGAGTCCAAAGATGCAGATCAGCGTTTTTCTGAACACATATGATCTGGGATGATTTGGAAGCGGTGATTGAAGGTCTGGATCTGTCGATGTGTCAGAGAGTTCCAGAAGCTGTGACTGGATGGTTTGGTGTAATCTGGCTGCATTTCAAAGCTCTTCGAAAGACCTCAGCTCAAATCAGTTTAACAGCGGTCAGCTGTGGGCCTGATTAGCCAGAAACCTGAATCTGCACTTGGTCTTTGCGGGAGATGAAACCGGGGATCTGACCCAAAAGCTCTCAGAAGAACAATAGGACATCAGACGGCATCAATCACGCCTTATACACGAAGGCACAGGCAGGCCATAAACGAAGACACAGAAAGGACTTTTTGTTAAATAAAATAATATTTTTCCCACAAAGCTGACCGGGATAAGCGATTAGAAAGAGGAGCAATGACGGTTTCTTTTGGAAAGAATAATGATAAAATCATAAGAAAGCGATTAAAGCTTGAAAAATGTTCCAAGACAAAAGCAGTATGAACGAGAAATGGGGCCGTTTTTCCGAGCGAGTTACGGCCACAATACCTGGAAAGTGCGCAACACACGCGACGGTCTGCGACGCTCATCACCGCTGAAGAGCACGGCGGCCCAGAAAGAGGCCCTCAGACGCGGCCCCCAGAGGGCAGGAGCTCCCGGCCGTGCCAAAGACGCCGGGCACACTGTCTGCCGTATCTCATAGGATCCCCTTCAGGTAGAGGCTCTGTTAGGACGGACTGGAAGGGCTCAGGAGCTACTGCATAGGGCACAGACGGGGGGGGGGGGGGTCAGGGGGCACAGAGCCACAGAGCCACGCCTGAATCAGCCCCGTTCCTCTCCGACATGACCGGAAATGAGAAATTCCAAAATATGCAACATCAACCACAACATCTTCAACGTCAACGCAAATAGTCTGGCCCCAGGCTCTTTTAAAATAACTAACAACTCCACACTCTATTTATTTATTGCACACTCTGCCAAATCTGCACAATCTTCCCCCACCATTCAGGTGCTTGACTGTATTTCGTCTTCGTCTTGATGTCTTAATGTCCACGTCTATCGTATCGTATCGTATCGTATATGCTACTCAAGAGAACGATATTCCACCTCAGGGCATGACTCACGCATCTGAAGATGACGGTAAAAGATACTTTGACAATTGTCATTCGGCGTATGGTTCCGGGGAGTGTATCTGTGTGCCACGGGTGAGAGGACAGCAAAGATCTGAGTAACCTGGGACTGCGGCGCGGGGGCAGGGGGTGGGTGACCGACCAAGAAAGCGGGGGTCAGGGAGCGAGCATCAGGCCACAGCGAAGACTTCCAGATAAACAACTGCCAGAAAGACACAGAGTTCCTTGCTTTTTATTGCTTTATTGCAGAGCATGCTGAGTGCGGTGCTATGATCATCATCATTATTATTATTATGACCAATTACTCGGCTACAGGGCCTGAAAAGACCTGTCAGCAGCTAGCGCCAGCCTTTGTCCACTTAGCGATTTAAAGGTTTCGCATTTTCCATGGAAGGCGCATGTTAGCATAATTAGCTCTCTCCTTCCCTGGGCAGGACCCCTTTTTTTTTTAAATCACCAAGGCAACCTTCACCTGAAGCACGTACCCACCGCCCACCCCCCAACTGGAAGGCTCCACGGGAAAGCACGAAATGAGCGTTTCAAAGACGGCGAGAATGGACTGGGACCTGGGCGATGTCGCAATAAAGAGGATTAATGAGCAGCGCTCCGAAGGAGGACTCTCTGAGTGGGTGACAGCCCGGGAGGAGGGCACCGGCCCAAGAGCGCACCGGCCCAAGAACGCGAGAGTGCCGAGGGGGGTGCACTTCACAGAGGCGCGCTACAACCTACCGCACCGCCAAGCTCTTATGACGGGGACAAGGGACCAGTACTGGCCTGTGAGTGTCCATCAGCCTCATGAAATACCTGGAGTCACTTAAAAAAAAATGTAATAATCATCCAATCAAATCTTCCAAGTGCTGATCCAGTAGCCAATCTCAAACAGCAAAGGGTGAAAGGTCAGGGAGAGGACCCAGGATACGGTTCCAGGCACTTGCAAGTTCCTCACGAACTACTAAAATGAAAAATTAAAAAGTGACGTTATATGCTAATATTAAATTCAGTTTGATTCATTTTATGTAGTTCTTTTCGCGAACACAGTTGCCCCGAAGCAGTAGACGAGATTGTGTGGCAACCCATTACATAATCTTTCCAAAATGGCGTATGGAACAGGGGAAGAGGAAAGAGAAAGAAAGAAAGGATCCCAGAAAACAACAACATCCCAGGGCAACATCTGCTGAGGAACCCCATGAAAGGGCCAAAGGCACCCCAGGGGAGCCACAGAGCAGCATTTTCATTGGATTATTTCTGATCAGGTGATTCTATGGAATGAGTAACGAAGCAACATGTATTTCTCACATCAATATACACTCCTCCTCTCAAAACGGTGCCACTCGGTGCGTGAAATCTGCCCCGCTCCAAATCCTCGGAAAATCCCTTCGAAAAGCTCCAAAGTAGGATGTTGACCCACAAGGACTAAAAATAGAACCAGGGACCCGAAAAGCCAGGCAGGTGGGAGGGAGAGATTTGCTGACGGGACACAACTGGGACACCGGCGTGGTAACGTCCCAGTAAGGAGGTGATCCGTACGAGGCCACGCTGTGGGTGTCTGACCCCGTAAGCGACACGTTTCGGTCCGTATCACTAGCGGTTAAGGGTTTGGCGATGTAGCGGATTCATGCTAATGATATTAGCGGCTGGAATGTCACGCAGAAGCCAGTGACCTTCTTCAGAAATAGGGGAGCCCAGGTTCTGTCCTGAAAATGGGGCCATCACCTGACCGCCTGGGGCAGCAACACCCTCCTCTCTCACGTGTGCGACTCCGTGCGTCTGTACATGCGTGTTCGGGGGTGACGAGGGATTTTGAGCCACGGCCACCGTGCACATCTGTCTCCTATCTCCCTGCGATGAGGTAAGGATGAGCCAGATTCAAAGCAGATGTTTGTTCCTCCTCTGATCCAGGTCCACCAGCCCCCAGTGATGTTCTGCTCGGGATTCGGGAAGCTGCAGAGAGTGGGGGCAGAGGGGGGGGCGAGGATACTCCTGCGGTGCAACAAATAAGATCACAGATCTTCTGGATGGAAGAAGACCCTGGGAGAACGAATGAACCTGTCGACAGGCATTTTTAAAAACGGCGGAGGAGATCGGCTTTATTCATGACGCATTTAGATCTGATGTGGATGCTCTTTGAGTTTGATGGTCAGCAAAACTAGACCATGTGATATAGCAGGACGGATGAGCCAATGGTTTTCCTCATGGCCGACTACATGGCAGACTCAGAGGAGAAAGTACTTTTTTGCTGGAAGTATCCAAAGATGTGACGATTCTAGACACTTATACTCTTCCATCTTCAACGATGAGCCTTCAAGCACACGTGGAAAACGATGGAACGAGAGGAAAGAGGACTGGGAGCCCTTCCTGCTCTCTTACGAAGGTTCCTACCTCCGGAATTTGCTCTGCTGTATGGAAACCCCTGAAGGCCCAAACCAGGCCAAGTATAAGTGGAAAAGATCACACAGCAGACTGAGTCCCTGCAGGCGTGACCTGAGGCAGTGATAATGCTGCGCTGTCAATCACGGCCTCGGAAACCCGATGGCATATCCACCCCCCCCCCCCCCCGCCCACCCCGCAGGAACGGAAGAAAAGAACCCAGAGTTTTCATACATAGACAATAAAACTCCCAAGGCAAAACTATGGTCAGCACCAC
>JAODKM010000040.1:3858371-3875473 GCA_026780845.1 Petrocephalus sullivani
CGACTTAAGCCCCAACCCGGCCAAGTATAAGTGGAAAAGATCACACAGCAGACTGAGCCCCTGCAGGCGTGACCTGAGGCAGTGATAATCCCGCCCTGTCACTCACGGCCTCGGAAACCCGATGGCATATCCCCCCCCCCCCCCCTCCGCCGACACGAAAGCAGCGAATCAAAAGAGCTCAGGCTTTACATACATAGACAATACACCTACACAGGCAAAACTGTGGTACTCAGCACTGGAGATACCAAGAATAGTCTCCTTACACCACCAAGATGAGTGCGAGTGGTGAGAGGGGCCAGGTCCTTTGCGTGCAAATCCCCCGGGAAAAGCCGTAATGAGTGGCAGTCACGGGACATGCGGCGGCCGCGATGACAGGGACTTGGTTTTATATCTGCACTGTTTATTTTTCTGCTAATCAAACTAATAAAAAGTGCACATCTGTTTCATATTTAAGATAGACTGCTCATTCTACCACATCCACAAGGCCAGAGACTTTTTTTAACGTCTCTTCCCTTTCCAGGAAAAGCTTGTAAATGTCCGCGAGCATTTTGGATTATTTTTTTCTCAGTAAAAACTGAAAAATGTGTCTTTCTACTGTCATAAAACTGCCATGTTAAAAACAAGAAAATGTGGGAATGAAAATGAAACCGAACGTGCAGGAATAGGGCATAAATTAGCTTATTATTTCAGCAAAAAAAACAGCATTAGCATAACCAGTTAGCATAGCCCACATCCATCCCCCCTTTTTAAATTCAGTCCTCATGAATGTACCATAAGATACAAGGTAGTGGGGGTGTATAAGGGGGGCCATAAGTCATACAGAGGGGCTGACCTTATCATTAGCCAATGATGTGTTTTGAATTGGTGAGTGACAGGGGAGGGGGCATTTCACGGGCCAATCAGCTTCTAGCTGGGACCAGTGCCCCTGTGGCCCAGCCCCTGTATATGCCCCCAGACAAGTATCAAAAAATAGAGTGGCCAAAATGAGTATGCGGCATAACCAAAATGCATGGAGGACAGTCAGCTTCATTTCCTTACCCTGCCAGACCACCGCACATGGACTGTCTGGCAGGGAGCTGGGAGGAAGCAAAAAATGTGGACTGTCTGGCAGGGAGCTGGGAGGAAGCAAAAATGTGGACTGTCTGGCAGGGAGCTGAGAGGAAGCAAAAAATGTGGACTGTCTGGCAGGGAGCTGAGAGGAAGCAAAAACATGGACTGTCTGGAGGGTTCCTGAGGACCGGGTTGGGAAACAGTGATCTATAGACAGGACCCTGAAACCGGTATAACACAAGCAGTGTTCCCTTGTCTTGTATTAGGGAAGGAAGCTCCCAGCATCCTGCTGGTCTGCAAGTTAGACTGTGACATATTGCAAAAAAATGAAAACAAATAGTACTTGTGATACAATGGAACAACGATGTCAAACATAATCGCAGGAGGCATCTCCAAGCCGAAGGAATCGTTCCCTTCTCCTCGAGCCCCACCTTCATGTGACAGCCCCCCCCCACTGACAGTAAGAGGAAAGCAAAGGAAGCAGACCTTTGATAACCAGATGCCTCTCGCCTCCTCTTTTCATGAGTGTGTACTTACAGAGAGAGAGAAAAAGTACAGAAATGGTGGCAATGGGTGGGGGGGGTCAGTGGCATAAAAGTGGCTTTGGGAGACCACACCCCCAGTAATAAAGCCCACAAGGGGGGACGTCGGAGGTCATCAACAGTGTGCAGGAAAGTGCCAATAGTTTAAATGGCCATAGCCTGTATGATGTGAATTATTACAGCAAGGGGCTTGCAGGATGCAGTCATCCATTACAAGGGTGGGGCAGCAGTCATCATTCAGCGGGAAGGGGGGGCTGAAGAATGTGAGCTATTAGATTAAAGGAGTGAGGCTGGCGGGATTTTACCATTTAATTACAATAGTGCGGCTTGCAGGATGTCAGCCATTGGGTAAAGGGTATGGCATGCAAGATGAGGGTTACTTAATTAAAGGGGTGGGGATCTGAGCCATTAGGGTAGCAGGACAGGGCCGGCACTTAAAAGAGAGGTACATGTTTCTCCAGGTTATGGAATAGGATGGACAACTGGACAGATGCCACCAAGAGATTCCATCTCTTCCCGGAGTCCCCGAGTCGAGCATTGGAGAAGCACACCAGAACATCGCTCACCCCCCTCTGTGTGACTGACTCAAAGCGACATCCCTGATGTCAGGCGGCGAAAAGGAGCCCGGCATTACATAACGGGGAAAGGCCGGCATGCGACGGAGCGTGACGGGGGAGATGAAATGCAGGCTTCGCAGGAAACGAGCAAAAACAGAGATTTTTTTGGCTACATGTAGCATGCTATACCTTGGGGAGGTGTAGTGATGGAGGCCTCACGAGGCATTCCGGGTCTGCGGGTCGGCACTGGGGAAAATGAGGGAGGGGGGGCTAATAGATTTAGAAACAAAGGCTGGCGTACATTGAAAAGGTGGTGGCTGTGCCAGCGAGGGCGGTCGGAACCGAAACCAAACAAAACACTGGGCGATCCAGCCCATTCCAAACCCGGGCCGCTTTCATGTCGTGCCAGAAAAATCGCAATACAGAGCTAGGCCCCTAGCTCCCACAGCCGTGCCAAAAAAATATATCAGGTGCGATGTTTTTTTTCTTGTTACGTCTCCCGGCAACGCGTGAAAATAGCTAGACAAAGGCATAGTTACAGGATCGAACAATGTAAAGATGAAGGCCATATATTATAAACAAAGTCCCCCCCTGGTAGTACAGACCAGCTATCGTAATTCAGTCGGGCACCCAGACCCCACCCGTACAACAGAGGCGGGGCAAGGAGAGAAATTTCCAGAGAAAAACAAAGCGAAACAAAACGTACGACACAGACACAAACTGGATTTGACCGGGAGGCCGACGGGCGCCAAGCTTCGGCATGCGTTTCGGGAGGGTTCTGCGAGGAATCGAACAACTTAATCAGCAGAAAGCGGATCGCATTAAGCTCCCAGCCTGACGTTTGTACGCCTCCCACTGGCAGCATAACCAGAAATCCCACAGACTGCATCCCTCAGTCCTCGAGTTCATTAATATCCGTCAAATCGGCAGGGTAAAGCTTTCTAACGTCTCATTATTCATGTTCCTTCTGTTACTGGATCCTCTACGTAACTCCCACAGACATCCTAGCAGCTGACTGGACTGTTTAGCAGCCGCTAAGCTAAATTTTAATTAAATTTCAATTAAATATCGCCTGTGATAAATGTGTCAGGCTACCACATGGCCTGTCGCTTGAAGAGGCCCAGCACATCCGTCTTCACTCCTAGGTTCATGTTCCAGTCTGGACTCTGTGGTCCACAAATCAAGGGAACAGACATTCTGTCTGGTGGGTTCGGTCCAGACTCAGGGGAACGGTGACATTTAAGTCTAATGATTGAACTTGGAGCTCTTATTCGAAGTGTCAGAGTCGCAGAGCCGGTATTGATACCTTATTGTAATTAAAAGCCGTATTTGGCCTTAAAAATAAGAGAAGAAAGGCAACAATGGATATGCAGAACTAACTGGGACATGTGTACCTGGGACGAGAGACTCAGAGGAATTACCGGCATGATCTTTCAACTCTACCGCCATCCAGGAGAAATAAACTGCGGCCACACATTGGGCAGCATCAAACCGTCCAGCTGGGCGGAACCAGATGTGAATCAGCTGCAGGTTTGAGCTGGGATTTCATAAGTGAAACATTTATTAGTGAGGCACTGTGAGGGATCTTTCTACATGTGTGAACTCCTTGAGTCGTTAAGCCCTGGGTAGGATCCAGGGAGTCCTTGGTTCTACTGGCACCTCTCATAACCATGGCGGTTTCTCTCCGGCAATGACCCGACCAAGCCCGCTAGGAATGCCGTGATGTCATCACCTCTTCCCCTATCACCCTTGCTTCCTGGAGGCGTCAGTTTGCAGCCAGGGACAGAGGGACAGGCTGTTCCCGCAAAGGGGACAAACCCAGGCACCGGGAACAGCCAAAACAATAACGTCCCGTCTGCTCCGCGTTAACTTGTCAGATGTTCTTCTCCTCCTCTTTCTTCTCCAACGTCTCTCCCTCCCGCCTTCCCCAAGGCGTCTCTCCCCCGAGCCTTCAAAGATCTCTTGATCTTCAGACGTCGGCTTTCCAAGCTGATGGAACTGGGCCCGTCCCGCCCTGGCTCAGTCCACGTTGCAGTGGGCCAGCCGAGTCATGACCGCCCAGGGCTTGATGGGCAGGCTTGGTTCTTGAAGGGTGGCGAGATGCAGCAGCTCGCGGGTGGAGACCTGGGTGAGACTGGGCTTATGGGCTGGGGGTCAGTCTGGGGTGGTTCTCAATCATTTTGGATAAATGTGTCTGCGACATACGTGATTCCTGGCCCCGTCCATCAACGTTGTATCATCTGAGCTTATCTGCCAGCTTCTTCACGGACCTAGAACCATGGATGCAAACACTACCACAGGAAAGATCTTTGCTAGCAGCGAGTACTCTGCTTTATACCCAGTTTTATTGATGCCTTCAATGGCTCTAACTGACCAAATATTAACTTAAAGATGCTCCTATTTAATTTAGATATGAGGCCTCTGATGTTCCACCACTGTACGACAATAATCAGTACTATAATCCCAGCGGCCTCCTCTGGAGGAACCACACTACTTAGGAACATCTGAGACACCCACAAATACTATTTGACTGTATGAATTTTTTAATCTTTGATTCTCATGTCACTTAACACAAAATCCAATGTCTTTTTTCAGCAGTGTCTAATTAGGTACTTAATGGAAGGCAACATGCAGGCCTAGGGCCCAGAAATCATTACGCAAGGTCTGTGCCATGTGAATACCGCCATGGCGTCCAAGGAAACCGCATGGCTTTGCCGCCCGAGAGAGGGAAGGGAGCTTGTTATGTTTAATCGGCTTTAATGACGAAGGGTAGCTGGGAGCTAATGGATGAAGGCATTCGGAACCGTGGGTTTTGCGAGGCTCCGTTTTGCAGATCATGACGGGAAGCGGAGTGGCGCTTAAAAGCTCGACTCCGCCCGTCCCACCCAGGACAAACGGATGGCGATGACCAAGCGTGACAGTCAACACGCCCCGGAGCACGACAGCTGCCAGCGTCTGCTCTTAGAAGTGTGTGGTGGCGGCTCTTCCCAGAGTTCCCAAGGATACATGGAACACTGTGGCCGACGTCTGTTCATTCCAGAATTTGCTCATTTCTGAGCACACCCTACTTAGTGTGGCAATCAGGGGTGGATTCATTCACAAGCAATCCGAGGCCGTAGAGCAAGGGTTCTCAGTCCGGAAGCTATTGGTAATTAAAGTTCCCGAAACGCTGCTTTGTTATTGAAAACTGTTCCAGACCTCTGACTTCTCATGACATCACAGCAGATGGAGGTCAACACGCTCACACCTACTGAGCAGCGGCAATATCATTCTGCTTGAATGCTGCTAGAACACATCTAAAACATGAAAGGGCTGTCCTGCGACCGATTGTGCAAATCTATTTAACCAAAAATACAAGCTATCTTTTTAAATTCCGCTGAAAAGCGGAGAGAGAGAAGCTGATGGATCACTCCAACCCGCAGAAACACCCGGAATCCAGCTCCGGAAACGCTGATTTGCAGCCGTCATTCCTGACCAAACAAAAATGTAATTACTTTCATCAACAAATCCCGCCTTGAAGTACAAGCATGCGCCAAGGCTTTTATATGCCTTCAGGCTTCGCCTTGTGCATTTCCCCAGTGCCTAAATCAGGTACATATAATTTAAATCAGTTTCAAGATCAATGGTTTTATTGTCATTCCTGTACACATTGTGCAATGTAAAGGGACGAGAAGTGGGTCCCAGCGCACAGCAGAAATTGGCGGAGAAATAACAAGCAAGTTAAAGGAATGAAATTGAAAGTAATGGAATAATAAAAATAAAGAATAATAAAATAGGGTTTGTATTTCACATACAAACAGGGTGGCCGGAAAGTGCCCGCGCAGTCTGAGTGCCATGACGCACTACATGAGGAGGGTGCGTCGTACACAGTACATGTTTAAATGTCCGGACACCCGATTCCTGGCCACATATCAATGGCCTGCTGGTGCTTTGCTAAGTTGTATGGCATCCCTGTAAAGTAAATAATCAGTTTTTTGCCACTGGTCTGTGTGCAGCGTGTGTTCAGGCAGGGAAATGTGGGACCCCAGCAAACATCAGGGTCCCCCCCGCCTTGGGAGAAATGCAACGGCAACTTAAATCAGCGACATTTCACTGTCCATGCTGATGTCAGCCCAGGGCCCCCAGATTAGCTAATCCACCCCTGGGGGCTAACCTAGAACTTCTTGCAGCCGCGACGGCACACCAAGGAGACCCTTTAGTTTCCAAGGTTACCACTGCACACATGTCGCCGTGGCATCCACTATTAACGCTGCATGCCGGAAAATCTCTTCATCTCTGGTCCCTAACCCTACCCCTACCCCAAGTCTGCCTGGTCTAACCCTTACCTGTCCAAGGCTATGGGCAGATGGATGTACGTTTGCCAGTTCTAGGAGGATCCCTGTTGTTGTAGCCCTTATGCAAAGTTTGAAAGTCAGTAAAAAAATATAAAGGTATTAATAAGTCAATGCAGGTGTCAGCCAAGCCGCCAAACATTCTTTGGTGCCCAGCAGCTCCTGTTACGCTAAACTGAGAAACAATTCACATGCCTCCGGACTCGGCAGAGCTGCCTGGAAGCAGAGACGGATCTTGGGAGGATATCATAAACACCCAAAGCCTGCCTTGGCCGAGCATCGTGGTCCCAGGCCCCAACTGCAAATTAGCAGCCATGCTGTAGTCCAGGGGGATCTGGTTGAGGAAGCAGCCCGATTATCCATAACCCCAATTTCACCATCTCTCCACAAACAAAGGAGGGAGCACCCAGCCCGTAGAATCTGCTGCTCGTTACCCGTCACTTAAACTGTAGCTCCTTCCAGCTTTTCGGCTTTTTTTTTTTTACCGGCGAGGGTGGACGCTCGATAACTGATCTTTTCTATAAGCGAGAGTAATTAATGGAGAAGAGAAAGGAAGCCGTGTTTAAGGGAGAGTGGCCTAGAAGCAAGGTAAGGAGATAAAACACATAATGAGCCTTAATCACACTTAAGGAGGCCACCAACCCCTTTGGAGCAGCTCTAACCACCGTCTGAGCAGAACAATCTTCCAACTTCCAATTCAGCCTTAACAAATAAAAAATGCAGCTGATTTAATCTCCAGGGCCGCTCGTGAAGGCAAAGATGGACCTGTCCTGCATTACGGGTGAATCTAATTTGAACCGGAAGCATTTCGAGGTCGAGCAGTGTGAATATCACACGAAGCCTTTTTGGAAGAGTACAGCGAAATACCACAGGATATTTACCTACACGGCATATGGCGGTGGTCAAGGGGGCCGGCCTGCTTCGGGAAATGCAGCACGACTGTATCGGAGGCCAAAACTCGATAGCCAGAGTGGGAGGGGGGGTTAGGGTTGGGGCGAGCACACATTTGGAGTGTCCAGCTCAGACCCGGACAAAAGCGTAATGCGAGCCTCCACACCAAGCAGACAATTCAGGACCAAGCAACAAATATTGTTTTCTCTATTCACCCCCAATAGGGTCCTGCAATGGATTTAACAGAAAGATGGAAAAAATGGGGAAAGTAACTTTTTCTGATAAAACACCCCCCATTACACAGCGCTGTTTGCTGTTAAAGAACATGAAGGGGGGGGGGGGGTTCAAGGCCTGGCTTCTCCGTCTCTCCTAAACATGCAGCATTGTTTCCTAACCCGGTCCTCTGTGACCCCCAGACGGTCCACATTTTTACTCCCTCCTAGCTCTCGGTAGCAAAAAAGTGGACTGTTTGTGGGTCCCTGTAGACCGGATGGGGAAAGGCTGATGTAGGAATAAAATGCCACCACTCGTGGGCCCTTCTCCAGGTGTGATTCGCTGCCTGTTCCCCCCAAACCCACCTCCCCTCACCACCAAAATAGGTCCAACAGACGCTGTGCCCACCCCTCGCTCGAACCACCACAAGCCTGCCAACTTGCTGAATTAGGGCACACATGCTCCCGAAATGCGCATCAGGGAGGAACACTGGGCTGCAAAGATCTGCATTAAGCGCCTACATCTGACACCTTTATATGGCTCAATTACCATTAATACCCTATGGGATACCCTCAATACAGGCCTAGTATTTATTAGACTTTATGGTAGAATATTATTTAATAACACAACAAAGAATGATAAATGTTTATCATTCTGGTACATTCTCAGCTACACCTGCAAGAACGTTAAGATGGGTGTCTTTACATGGGGAAGAAACCTCATGTTTATAGAACTCAACCTCACGCTTGTCCTCATTTGGGAAGGCTGCCCCCTTGTGGCAAAGAGTGAAAATGCACTGTAAAAACTGAAAGCAGTAAAAGGATGACGGCAGACCAGCAGGGGGTTCATATCTAAGGACTCTTTGCATTTTAACCCTCCCAAGAGGGGATTTTGACTTTTATAGGCTGTGGCAAAAATGAGGAGCACAAGGCAGAACTGATTCAGCCAAGACATGGCTGGAAAAAGGGATCAAGGATTGGGGCAGCTCACGTGTGCACGTCCACACGCTAGGGGCCGACATGCGTGCATGTCTACATGCAAAGGGTTAACACGCAAGGACATCCACACACCAAGGGCTGACACATGTGCACGCCTACACACGAAGGGCCAACACACCTGCACGTCCACACGCTAAGGGCTAACATGTGTGCACATCCACACATCAAGGGCTGACATACGTACACGTCCACACGCTAAGGGCCAACACACATGCACGTCCACGCACCAAAGGCCAACACACATGCACATTCACACTCTAAGGGCCGACACACATGCACATCCACACAATAAGGGCCGACACACATGCATACCCACACGCTAAGGGCTAACACACATGCACGTCCACACACCAAAGGCCGACACACATGCATATCCACACGCTAAGGGCCGACACACATGCATATCCACACGCTAAGGGCCAACACACGTCCATATCTACACGCTAAGGGCCAACACACGTGCACGTCCATACGTTAAGGACCGACAAACATGCACATCTACACGCTAAGGGTCAACACACGTGCAAATCCACACGCTAAGGGCCAAAACACGTGCACGTGCACGTCCACATGCCAAGGGCCGACATGCATATTTTTGGGCTACAGGAGAATATTGAAGCACCAGAAGGGATCCCACAAGAGTAATGGGGGTACAGAATATGCTCTGCACACAGCAGGTGCCAGATTCAAACCCCAAACCTCAGAGGTGTAAGACAATAACACCACCCATCCAGCGACTGAGCCCAAAAATGATATGAACTGCCAAAAAAATAGTCATATAAAACCTAGAACTAATTCCACAATATCCACACAGACAAAAGCATTATTGTCTGGACGGTATTTCTTGATGGTATAAAATCTGCGGACAAATGCGAATTTTTAGACTTGGGGGGGGGGTCAGTAAATCCACCAAGGTGTGGGATCCCATGGGCAGATGCTGAGGGTGGTGTGAACAGGGGGTAACACTGAACGCCCCATGCTGGCCCCACCAGCTATGGCACAACCACAAATGTGTATAAGGTGCCACCGACTCCGGTTTTGGGCTGGTTAGACACTCAGGCCCCTTTACTTATTCAGGTGAGAGGGCACCTTATAAGATCCTTCTGTGTGACATGGAGCAGTAAAAAAAGACACAAGAAGATTCAAGAGAAAATGGAGGGTAGGAAAGATACCCCCCCCATCCCTCGGGGGGGTGACGATCCTCCACAGGCAACTTGGAAGCGTGCAAGCAAAGCAAAGCTCTGTGGAGAGGTGCAAACACACACACACACACACACACACACACACATGCCAGATCAGTGCTTTATTAAATCTGTAAGCGAGAGGAGAGTGGGCTAGACAAGCATTTACAGTCAATAAAAGAACTGAACCTGAATTTCAAGAGCAGGGTGGGGGGGGGGGGGGCCGAGGGGTAGCGACTCTAACACAGTCCCAGTTCTGCCAATCCACATTAAGATGGTCCCGGGACTGTCTTAGCGTCTCTCTGGCTGTGAAGCACTCTGGCGAGACTCGAGAGCTTCCCGGATGGGTTCCCAGGATGGAATCTGCAGCGAGGTGCGTGCTGGCCGGGAGTCGTCCCCCGGGAGAGGGGGACCAGGGGAATGTAGGGCTCTCTTACTCCTGCCCCCTCATTACTCGTAAGCTGGCTTCCCAAACTAACAAATTCAAAGCTGTGGAAAGCTGGCCTGTGGACACCCAGGCGAACAGAGAGAGAGCATCCAAACTGCACACCCAGAGCCGGCTGACACTTTCAAACCCGCCGCCCAGGAGGCGTCCGGAAGGCCTCCTACCAGCCGGGGCACAGTACTACTGCCTTTTCGGGTGTGAGGAGACCAAAAAAAACATGGGAGAGTGTTAGCGGCACCGATGATGAGCAGAGCCGGAAAGCCCAATGTTTTCAATAGCAGTGGGAAAAACGAGACTTCAAAACCCGCTAGGGTGGGTGGGCTCATTGTCCGGCCTCAGTTCCTGCCCGGATTCACTCAATGCGACTCAACGACACGCTAGTTTAACCAGTCAACTGACAGCCAATCAAAATCCCACCAATCTTGGGTTTAGAAGCTACAGCTCATTCAGCACAGTCCAAGCAGTTTTAGCGACCTTTGATGCAAACCAGGGCTCGGTTTTGTTGATTCCACTGGAAAGCAGAACCCGGTTAGCAGCTAGGAACCTTATCACACTTCCAGAACCTTCTCATTCTCACTCCTCATCCGCGGGCACTGCTTTGACGTGACATTACTCTCGATGACAGTGACAGCTTTCACACCTCATACGTGACATACGCAGTCGGGCTTGCCAACACTGCCGAAACGCCGAGCGGTTTCCGAAGAAAAAAACACCAACATCCAGTATAAGGAAAGAGGCCAGATGTGAAATCGCACACACACATACACAAATGCGCACACACACACACAGATCACCAGAATTCTGCATCTATGTCAGCACATGTCACCTAAACTGCTAACTCTCGTGGCTTTGATGTCAGCCTGGATCGGGTTTGTCATTACACTGTTGTATCCTTTTACTTTAGTTTTTACTCTTCTCCCTCCAACTATGGAGGGCACCATGCTAAGGGGGATCATATGGTGTAGGAACTCTGACATACCTCCCTGGCCATTAAAAACGGCTTAAGCGGCAACGGCGGAACCCGCCTCCCCCCGGCAGCGACGCTCTCTCCTGCGGCCCCTTCGGAAAGCCGACTCCGGGAGACGCCGTCCAAGAGTGACCACACTGCCTGGGATCGCAGTTCACTCCTGCTGTGCGCCTTAACAGCGTGACCCCATGCCGGTGGTCCAAGGAACGGCGCTGAGCGAGCAGAGTCAACATCAATCTTTGTTTTTTTTTTTTTGCATTTTGTTTTTCTGCCCGGCATTGTGAAGCGCCGGCAGAGGAAATGCAGAGTGCCACACCACCTGATCTTATTCGCAACGCATTCAGTTGCTCGGATGATGCTTCCCCCGCCACCCTCCATCTTCCATCTAAATGGCCAGGTATTTTAGCATTTCAAACCCTGCTCAGGCCAACACGGCAGGACCCCTCCGGGAAGGATTCAGCGCCGAGTTCCTGCGCCACTCGTGTCCCAAACGCGCACCAGCCGCACTAGCGCGGTACGGGCAGGGGGACTTTTGGAAACGAATCACTGGTTTTAAACGCATTTTATTGGCCGCCTTTATACAATCACTCGTGCACCGCACCGATGCAAAGAGGAAATCCATTCGACTCCTCCTGGTGTAGAGACTCTGACATCCAACCAAACACAACAATCAGATGATTGCCCGGCGTTACATATCAGTCTCTGCGGCCAGAGCACTTTCTAAAGCCGGCTCGGTTCCGCCCGAACTCTGCTCGCCGCGCTCCGGCTGCTATCTAGCAATCCGCGCCAGCCACTCGCGGAAAAACAAGCAAAGCCCCGGGATGAGCCTTTGTTACGCCGGCTCCCCTGGCGCCGGTCCCTCGCCTAATAACCGGCTCTTTGTGCCGGCCGTGTCCCCCGCTCGCCGCTCGCCTGACACCCGAATGTGCGGGACAGCGAAGCGCTCGGAGACGCGTCTCCCCGCAGAGGGAAAGCGGAGCGCCGCGCTCTCTAAAAAGCCCCCATTGTTACTCAATTCAGAAAACGCTGGAGCCGTTTCCCACATTCATTTCCATGCACCACGAATAATTTCTAAAGCAGTCTTATTTCTTGGTTTGATTTGAATAATAAAAGTAAGAAGTGCTCACATTAAAGCCATTCCTGGCATACTGATCGATTATTTCTCTGTGTAGTTCATTAAAAACTTTTTGAGTACTGGCCCAGGAATCTAGTGTGGGTTTTCGGGACTACAAAGCCTTTCTGGTTAAGTCACTTTAATTTCTGTTAAATTCTAAGAGTTTCTTTGCCGTCGTGGTCAGTTCATAATGCTCCCTTAATGTTGTGCCCAACAAACGTTTAAATGGGGAGGCAGTTTATCTGTGAATAATCGTCTTTTATCAAAAGAAGCGCTCGGTAAAATATCCCGGCCTGGGGTACGTAATTCCTTGGTAAATTTTGTCCCCCGTCTCCTCCGCTACTGCTTTGAGGTATTAAAATTCGATTTGCAGTGATTTCCCGTCGTTTCTCTTCTCTAATGGTAAGGTGATAGTTCATGGGGGAAATTATATTTCCTATAATTCCTAGAAATAGTACTATGCATGTAACCTGCTTAATGACTTTGCACAATGTCCGTAATTCATGATAATACTTTAAATGCTAGTGTTTTATTAGAGTAGCTGTGTTATGTGTGATTAACTGCTTTGGTATTTTTCCACTGAGATTTTTTTTTTTTGCACAGCGGCAGAGTTTGTCGCCAGATTGACTCGCATCCAAAGGTTGTTAAAACAGATAAATTCCTCCGCATGTTCCGGAATGCGAAATGGTTTTCTTTATGGCATATTCGAATCTAGACCACAACGTGTTTCCCCCAGCCAGAATTATTTATGGATGAATTTTTAGCATGTCGTCAGTAAACAAAACAAACAAATCGTTTCCCAGAGCAGAACACGAAACTAGACGGTTCAATGATCCCTGCCTTTCATTGTTTTGACATCTTTGTAAATGAATTCCCCGCCACAATGGATGCGGGATGAAGTGACAGGCTGGACCTCTTTTGCTGTGAAAGACTCTCCCAACGTTTCCATAGCACTGAAACAACATCAGGAGATGTCAGACTTCCAATGGTTTCCTTGTGCAAATGTCCAAACCTCAAGAGAGAAAGTGTACATCCCCAGGCATTCCCCCTACTCTATCATATTACATCCAATAACACAGATTTTGCAAACAAGTTGCTGCAAAGCCTCTTACGAAAGATTTCCAAAGTGAGAAAAAGAATTGAGACCTTTGAAGATGCTGACTAAATGATACTAATGCCCTGATTGCAGGTTGCAGATATGTTTGAGGGAGCTGCTTAACTTTGGTTTTCGTTCAATGCTTTCTGTTCAATGATTTCTATCCCAAATTTAGATGAAAGCAATTCAAAAGCGACCAACAACCCTGATATCTAGGCTGCAATCTCTCATGGGAGTGTCTAGTGAAGGGTGAGTACATGGTGTAGTCGGGATTTTAACCTACTGGGCTGCAATTTGAGAATGTTGTTGCTGGGCCCTCCTTCGGGCCAAAAGCGCGGTGAGTCGTACCAGCAGCGACAATCGAATCAAGGCGGGAAGGTGTTCTTATTCACCCACTCTGCACCCAGCCAGATGTGACGGAAGGTGCCACCTGCATGATGGTCTTGTAGGGTTGGTCCTACCAAACTCCAAAAGGCTGGAGCTGAACACATCCACTAGCTTCCCTGTGAATCTGCTTTCCACATCTGAATGTGGTTGGGTTTGAGGAACCCTTGCTTAAGTGTGAGCAACTCTAGACCAGGGTTCCCCAGTCCCAGTCCTGCAGGGCCAGTCTGCACCACAGTTTACAGACACGGTTTACAGACTTCCCTGCTCAAGCACACCTCATTCAGCTCACCAGCTAATTACAAGGTGTGTTGAACAGGAAAATCTGCAAACTGTGCTGCTGACTGGCCCCCAGGACCGGATTTGGGGAACCCTGCTCTAGACCAGTACCCTTCAGGAGCTGAAGCCTTGCATGCTCCAGAACATATTTTAATTTGTGCCCGATGTACACTCGAGACACTAGATGACTCTAGAATGCAAGTAGGAGCCGAGGTAAAACATGAATCAGCATCCAAACCCCCGTGGCTTTGGAGGACCAGAGTAATGGACCCCGGTCTTTTGGAAGCCACGATTAGCCAGGCAGAAAGAAACACAGCCTTCTGCCATTAGTCAGCGACTCTGAACTTAAAGTCACGGCAGCGTATTAGAGAAATAAATATATGAATGACGTTTTGGTTTTGAATGGGACAGACATGGAACAGCATGTCCTCTTAATGCCTTAACAGAGCACCCACTGCAGAAGACACAGAGGGCTCATCTCAAGGAGAAATCTGACGAGAAATAAATCATTTCACTCTTAACATCTTCCCGTATCTGTTCCCTTTTAAATGCGTCTTTGGTGGCACCAAATGAGTGGATGACAGCTGTAAGTTATTTAATTAACAGCCATCAAAATGATGCAGGTCTGTGGGGGAATGCTGACTCATGGTTCTTAGGGAACGTGCCACTATATAAAGCTTGGTGTTTGCGCTGCACGTTCTCTCACTTCCCATGAAGTGGAAACATCTTTACATCGTCTGCAGATTGTCTAGAAGCAGCTGTCTGGACCCGGATTCCCTTCCCAACTGTGTCAGTATAAGTCAATCTTCTGTGGCTGGCTGATTATTTCAGGTCTAATTAATGATTTTTGTTCCGGGTAAAGGCCATAAAGGTTTATGACTCGGTAATGACTAATTACAGGTTTCCTGTTCATTGCCTGATTCCTAATTCACTTTTTAACTGACACAGGTCTATCTGCATATAACCCTTCTGGCCCAGCACAATGAGTCCAGTCCAAGGCACAGTGCGATTTTCTTACACAAATTCACAGATTTATGGGAAGGAAGTTTCAAGTTCAATGATCCAAAAAGTCAGTCACATAACTAGTCTGTCAAATCCAAGTGATGGCATTTCAATCCACTGGCAGGTGCCATCTCTTGTGACCTCCTGTGTGGCGCTACGCCAAGCCGGCCTCTCGCCACAAACCCCGCTCGCTGACTCGGGCAGTCTGCCCCTGCTGCTTTGGAGAACAGACGGCATTTTCCCCTCTCCTCAGCTGAGCCCGCTCTGATGGAAGGTATGTCAGACTCAGCTCCTGGGTCCCAACATTTTATATCTTTCCCAAAATAGATGGTATTGTAATACTTGCATTTCTTGCAAACCAGGGAGGATATGAGCTGTCTTAGAATATATTTAATCATTTTAAAGAAATAGTAAAAATATTGCCTGAAAAATGTTTCCATCTGCGATTCAGGTCTGCCTGTCTGGTGTACCACAAGGCCTGGTTCTTGGTCCAACACTTTCCATTGTCTGTTGAGACTAGGCCTCCTTTTTTAATCTGACATACACACACATTGAGCTGTCTATGTCAGCATGGAAAGCATTATAAAAGATGTTCTACTTACATGAAACAATAAACCAGGGGTGTCAAACTCCATTCCGGGAGGGCTGGTGTCCTGTATAGTTTAGTTCTTTCCCTGTTCCACCACAAACGATTGAGCTTAGGAGCTGTGTGGTAATTAGCACAATGAGCTGTGAGGAGTTGAATCGGGTGTGTTGAGGGTAAACCCAAAAATGTGCAGGGCTCCGGCCCCCCAGGACACCCCTGCAATAAACAAACGTCACGTGATATATCAGTTGTTCACTGTGCAGTGATTATTATTGTGGAGGGAGTAATACCAGGACAGTGGCTGAACTGATAATTATAATGAATCCTAGCAATGTCACCCAAACAGACTGAAAACGCAGTGTGTCAGTAACATGATGTTTCATCTCCTCAGTCCCTTTTCGATTCAATGTATTCCTTACTAGCTTCTCATAACGGGAATTCACGCCTCGCATATCTGCTCCTTAGATGTGGGTTTGAGTCCCTCACCATCATAATCTGTCTTTGTTTTCAACTTGCAGGAATGCCCTGCATACCTGCTCTCCCAGGTCTTGTTACCACATATCACCCTTTTTTTGCCTAGTTAGCGGGCCTGCTTTTAGCTGAAGGCAGTCTCTTCGGTTTTATCAGTTTGGTGTGACACTTTAATCACCCGTCACCCACAACATTGTTACTTTGCAGTTACTTAAAAAATTCCCAGAATAAAAATTAAGGCACATAGGGGAATTTCAAATGAAGACCATGTCATTAAGGAGGTGAGCATTTGTGCCACATGGTGCTTATATATCGCTCTGCTTGTGGCCGTTGGCTTTCATACATCTATGTAGTAATAACAGCCTGTGAAAAGTTTAGCAGTCATAATAATGTGATTATAGCCGGCGATTGATGGAGCGAATGTGGATGATGGGCCGAGTGCACCCGCAGATTTATGAGTTAGGGGTGTGCGATGGCACGGGATCTGCATCGCTTTCACTGCGGAGACCCCCGTCGAGGGGGTGGGGGGCTGGCTGGGGGCCGGCGGGGCCCCTCTGCCCAACTGGGACTGACAGCAAGAGACAGAGGGAGATGGCGGTCTATTCACAGCCAGGAATTATCATTAGCATCCCCCCCCCCCCCCCCACCCCCCCCAGAGAGGCCAATGGACGAGACCACCTGTAGCTGTGCTGGCTGTAGCTGTGGAGGAATGAAAAAAGCTTTCATTCAGCACGATTCCCCCGACTGTGAGCCAGGGATGGCGTGAGAGGATAATCTGTGTTTGCCTGTGTAGGTGCGTTCATGGAACACACACACACACACACACACACACACACATATAAATATCTATTTAGAGAGAGAGCATGTGTGGGAGGGAGGGAGCTAGAGTGTGGCAGGCAAAGAAAGTAAGTAAGGGGCAGCTTAATGCACAGCTCAAGGAGGACTCATGATGGGGGGAGGGGTTTAGAGTGGGGGGTGTGGTGGGGGAGTGTCTG
>JAODKM010000040.1:3884992-3898246 GCA_026780845.1 Petrocephalus sullivani
CCCCTGGACTTTTAGAATTCACCCCCCCCTACTTTTTTTCCGTTTTTTTTTTTCGAAACTTTTGTCGCCTCGGAGAGGGGGTGGGGGGGGGGGGGGGGGGGGGGTCGTGAACTTTATCGCGATCCGGGGATGTAATTGCAGGAAAAAGGAGGAATGGGGTGCAGGCCTGTGTGTTAGAGCCGTGCATTGGACGCGGGGGAAAGTTTCCACCACGCGATTCTGAAAACGAACAGAAAATGTTCTTTGTTGAGTGCAAGAGAAAGACATGCGATGTTACCCAATCTGCGGGCCTGGCCCTCCGTCGGGAGCGGAGGACGCGAATAGAAACTGCACATTCGCTGTTTTTCTTGGCGACGGAAAAATGATAAATAAGAGGAGATTTAGAGATCTGTCCCAGTTAGCTGCTGTCGCTGTGTCATTACAACGAGAGTCGCAGTAAGTAACCCTGACGTGGTTAGATGTTTCAAGGTCAGATCAGCCCGCAGAGGTCGTTCCTGCATGACGGTGCAAGAATCATAATAACTAATGGTTCAGATAGCTCGCTAAAGTCCACCATCAAGGCTAAACCCAGGGATGCTTTCTTAAAACTCGTACTTTATTTGGGCCTGTATAGATATAGGAACGGAGTGTGAAGCCTTCACTCAAAGTGGTGGTATGTGCTTAGAGTTCCTTCACACTATTCCCGACCTCCAGTGAGTTATTCCTCAGGACAGGGTTCGATGCGGAAACCACAGCTTTTCCGCGTTTGACCCAACAGCGAGGAGACGCAGATCTGCTAGCAGGAAGGGAATAAGTACAGTGCAGTAGGAAACATTAACAAGTCACCAGTTTCCAAACTGACGCGTTCAGCTCACAATATATGTTTTTTATTCTGTTGCACCTTTATGTTAATTCCCGAAACACTTCATTGCCACCAGATCAGTGCTGTCATGGAATCGACACGGGATTGAGCACGTAGGGTGACCGGCGCCCCCTTTGGGACAGCAGTGGCAGAAGAAGTAATTAATGAGGCGTATTTGAGAGATGTACCATCTGAGGCGTGAACACTGTACTCGCGCCCTTTGGTACTTCTGATATGCCATCAGTGGGCTGGTATCCTCGAAGTTGCAGGTCACCGTGGAGGAAATGACTAAACGTTTGGACGGCCTGCGGCAATATGAAAGGATGCTTGACAGGAACAAAAAAATAATAAGCCCCTTTGTTGCCATAGCGACCGTGCTCTGGATTAGCATTTAGAGGTTCATCCCCCCGGAGGGTAATTAGTAGGCGGCTCTTCCTGGAGCTTTGTAGCGGGTGGGCCCCCCCCCCCCCCCACCTGAGAATACAGGAGCATTTTAGGGATTTCTCACCTTAGTATGAACGGATGTTTTTGAAAGTTATCCTCCGCCAGGGGGAGAGGAAAAGGTCCCCCGGACTCCAGCACAGTGTGGCTTACAGGGTCAGGGATGTGCCAAGTGGAATGGGGACTGACCTGGATTGCAGATGGGGAATGGGGGGACAGCATCATCAGCTATGATCCCCAGTTCTCCGGTGGCCCATCGACACACTCATGAGTGCCATCTATCATTCGCTTTGTGTCGTTAGCTTCAGGTGTCGATAGCTTCTGCAGATAAAGGGTGCAGCCATCTTGGATTCTGAGGTCGGGATTGTGTAGATTCCTCCAACTCCAGGGAGCATGGCAGTAAAAATTTTCGACTAGGAACTCTGAATTTCTGAGTTATGAGGACAAATGGAACGCAGCATTAGCTTTGTGTGTTGTTAGCATTGGGTGTTGTAAGCTTTGTGTGTTGTTAGCGTCAGCTGTTATTAGCACTGGGTGTTATTAGTTTCACCTGTTGTTAGCTTCAGCTGTTGTTAGCATTGGGTGTTGTTAGCTTTGAGTGTTGTTAGCTTCAGGTGTTGTAAGCTTTGAGTGTTGTTAGCTTCAGGTGTTATTAGCATTGCGTGTTGTAAGCGTCAGCTGTTGTTAGCTTCAGGTGTTGTTAGCATTGGGTGTCGTAAGCGTCAGCTGTTGTTAGCTTCAGGTATTGTTAGCATTGGGTGTTGTTAGCTTTGAGTGTTGCTAGCATTAGGTGTTGTTAATTTTGGGTGTTGTAAGCGTCAGCTGTTGTTAGCTTCAGGTATTGTTAGCATTGGGTGTTGTTAACTTTGAGTGTTGCTAGCATTAGGTGTTGTTAATTTTGGGTGTCATTAACCTTGTGTGTTGCTCACAGCTCACGTTTGTCACTGCTATTTGATTGTCAGCCTGGACAGTGGTACCTGTTTCTTACCCCACGTAGCCAAGTTTGCCTAAAGCAGTGAGATAAGAGGTTAATGTAAGATGGGGGGGGGGGGGGCTCAAGAGCTTTATTAACAAAAGGAAGTGTTCTACAGGAAGGCAAAGTGATCTACAGGAAGGCAAAGTGCTCTACAGGGAGGCAAAGTGCTCTACAGGGAGGCAAAGCGATCTACAGGAAGGCAAAGTACTTGGTTCAGCAGGAAGCCCATCTAGTAGCTCCTTTCACTTTGTCCCCCCCCCCCACGGCCTCGCTCTTGGAAGGTTTGTGAAGGTTCTTGAATGGGAGGGCAGCTGGGTGGCTTGCGCAGTCACCAGGCATGGGCATCTGGCGTATCTCCTGGCATCATGTGACACCATTTGAGCTGAAGGTGCGCGGCAAGCATGTGGAGGCAGGGAGAGGCAAGGCGGCATTTCCCCAACAGCCGCCAGCCATCCATGGATCAGGAATCATATGCAGTGGTCACCTGGGTTATTTCTAGTAGACAGTGCGTGGGGTGGGGAGCCCGAGACAAGCCCAAGACAAACAGGACAATACCCCGTCCTTAACTCCTCTAGTTAGCCTATAGATTTGGCGCCCAACACTCATTGGCATAGCCACAACGGCGAGGCCCTTTCACTGTGTTTGTGGGCGGGAGCTCCCACAGGGCTCTCTCTTGCTTAATTACCTTCTCTTATTCTGGTTGTGTTCTTCTTGCCTGAAGTGATATCCGCTCTTCCGGAAGTTTCCATCAGCAGCAAAGAGTTAGTGTTGTGTGGGGTAACTGACTCACCTCGCAAGAGACATAAACTGCTCAGGCGGGACTGGGAGAAGCCCCCCCCCCCCCCAACACACACTCTATTTCCATGGGGCCCAGCTGGTGAGGGAACAGGAAGGACGTCTAGATGTGCATCTAAAAAAGGACTTGGTGACGTACACACAGCAAGGGGGCTAGTCACGCTACGCTGTGCCACAGAAAAAAAAAAAGGAATCCACTGCAGCGTAGGACAAGGGGTAGTATGGCGGTCCAGGGTGCAGGTTGAAGGTTTGGTCAGGTTTTGAATGACCCTTCAGGTTGGTATTGAAAATGTAGACGAGGGGCAACTCGAGGTTGCCAAAACAAGCTGTGAAGGCTGAGGACCACATCAGAATTTAAAGATTTCTAAATGACATAGGTCTCACTGGCCTTTCTGGTGGACGTCTCAGGAGGTTAGCAACCTGAGCCGAACCATTGATATATCTGGTGGGATGTTGTGGGTATGAAACCCAAAATGAGCGGCGGGAGGAGTTGACGAAGTTATTAATGCAGTGTCCTCCACCCCCCCGACCCCCCCCCCATCCAGCTCTGAAGATGAAGATAAAGGAGGTGAAGAGGGAGAAGGGTGACCGGAAGCTGGTGGCGGCGCAGAAGAAGAAGAAGGTGCTGAAGATGGGGGCCCTGCGTAAGCGGGACCTGAAGCGGCTGGTGCTGCACCTGAAGAACGGCGCCGACTGCCCGTGTGCGCAGCTGGACGGCCTGGCTGGCAGCTTCCTGGTCATGGGTCGCCGTGCCGACCAGCAGCTGCTGCTCACCGCCATCCACAAGTGGGATAAGCGTAGCCGCGAGCTGCGCTTCGCCGTCAAGCACATGAAGTCGCACCAGTGCCCCACCTACCACACCGTCTTCCAGTGACGCGCCCCCTGCTGGACACACCGACACGCACACATACACTCGCAAAAGCCCCTCCCTCCCTTCCCGCCAGGAGACCCCCGGACAGATATTCGGAAGGTGCTCCCAACAGAGGAGGAATCCACTCCATCATTGCTGGGTTTCGCTTTGGGGATGTGAGATTCAGTCTGACCAACACCCCGCCACCCCCCACACCCCCCGCCACCGGACTCGCTCTCATATAAACGTAAATGTAGGCAATCTCGCATTATCTTCTAACTAACATATCGTTATTTACTCCACTGTTTCTCAGTCCCATCCTCAGGGACCCCCGGACAGTCCAGGTTTTTGTTCCTCCCCAGCCTCCAGTTCACCTCTACCAGGTAGTCTGTGTTACTTGTTGTTTGGTTCAGATATGCTGGGAGCAGGGAAGGAGCAAAAATGTGGACTGGGGTTGAGAAACACTGGCAATACTCAATAAGTGTGACCTTATGGCAAAATGACGGTTTAGAACGTGTCACCGTGGGGACAGACCTGTAAAGCATGGGTGGTGGATTTGGGCAAAGGCTATTAAAACGGTGTCAGAGGGACTAGAGAGATTGCACCTCATTATGTCAGAAGGCGCACCTGTCATCTGACTGCACATGGGAAGGTAGTTTCTGTGGACAATAAGAAATAAGTAACTTTACTGTTGTTGTAATAGAAATATATATATATCCAAATATCCTGAATGCGACAGACCGCTATGTTGAAAACCAGATAATGTTGATTAGGAGGTGCTGAAGTGTTGCTTCAGAAACCCTACAGCTGCAATGACTGTTGTTTAGTGAGACGCCTTCTGCTGGCCGGCGAAGGAAACTGCGAGCCACTTTTGGCCTGGGACCAGAAGATACGGACTGTGGCCATCCAGCGCTTACTGAGATTATGTTCTTTTCTTTACACAGCCATTATCATTTGAGCTTCTGTTTGTTTTTTTTTAACTGGCATTTGCTTAACGTGTTCTCTTGTCTATGAGATCAAAAGGGAAATCGTCTAGATTAGCAACTGTGGCTGTAACAAAATGCTAATTCCCACCTTTGTAATTGTTTTAAAAATCAGAAAACTTGTACTAAGAATCTGTTACCAACCTTTTACAATTGTAAAAAATAATAAAATATACATGAGATTTTTATACAGAATGATAACTAAACTGTAGAATGATTTAACATCATTTTTTTAACATCCTTTTCCCTGTTCCCTACCCTTAATAACTATCTTTATCTAAAACAAATATGTCAGTTAAGTGAATTTTCCAAGCTGAATACTTTTTGGGTCCTAAATGACAGCACAATCCCAAAAATAGCCTGTGTAGGCAGTTGCCCACACCTCTGGCTGTGCAGCGTCTCACAAACGGACCTCCACCCTCCGCCAGTATGGCTCACGGGCCTAGAACTAAGATGGCATGTAACACAGGTGGATGGTCCGAGTGTCTGGCACGTGCCATGAGTGCAGGTCAGTGCAGGCTGATGAAGGCTAGCTCAACAGAAGCTACATATGAAAGCTACACCAGGGTTCCTATGGTTTACAGTCCCCCGGCAACACTGGCCAACACTCTGTAGTTCTGCTTGCTTACAGGCGTCCAAATACACTGTCCTGCAAAGGATCATGGGTAACGTAATTATGGCCCCTTTACAAAATAACACGTTGCCCATGTTATCTTTGGTTCTGAATGACCGCATTATCTTATGTTAATTCCAGCATTTTCCAGAGATGTTTTAACGGGTCGGGGCTCTGTGCTCACCAGCAAGCTACGTGTTGAGGCACCAGCAAGCTACATAAAAAAACCTGCCACCATTTTCCTACAGTTAGTGGGGAGGGCGGACCATCTACTGCAGTGCCCATTAAAGACGCCTCAATAAAGCGCCTGGCACTGGTGCCAACAGCGCCAGTCCTCTTGCTCTCTGCTGACACTGGTCCCCCGTCAGCACCTCCTTAAAGGTTGCTCGCGGCAGGTAACGAGGCCGTGACGACGGGCAAGGAGGGCCGGGGGAACAGAGGCTGTCTTTGTGCGGCGGCCGGCGCCATAAGACGGGCCACAGACGACGCACTCAAAAGGTCATTTAGATCCGCAATCGGGCCCGGTGTGCTGCGCTGGCCCCTGCTGAGGCTGCGGGGAGAGGAATGCCACGGGGCCCAAGGAGGCCCTTCTCCTCGCCGTCCTCTTATCACCGCGGCTACTCAGCCTCGCCGTAAGGCCCGCAAAGGCCCCTTTGTCTCTCCTCGCTCTTTATTTGTCACACGTTCCCGGGCCCCATGATAAAATCTTCCTCTTCCTTCTGCAGGTGCAGCATCTGGTTTAACTCTGAGCCAGTCCCCATAGGCGAAATGCGCCACACAGGGGCGCTGTTACAGAAAGCACATCATATTGGGCCCCCATCCCAGACCAATCCAATTATGTTCCAAACTTTTTAGGGCCCCTGTCACTCAAAAGAGCTTTGAATCCCCCTGCACCTGAGCCCCTGCCCCCACACCTTACACTTGTCTGGCCTTACAGGGAGGCCTTACATTTGATCTTAGTCAGCGTTGAAGCTACACAGCTCTTGCACCACAGGCCAGTTTTTCCCCCTCATGCCGTGTGTATCGCCATTAGTCCTGGATGTGAAGGTAGAAGTCATTATTTGCCATGGTGTGAAGTTTGGTATTTGTCTCTTTTTCCCTCCTGCATTTTCATTGTCCACAGGCACCGGATATCAGATTCCTCGGTTTGATTAATCTATTGCACTGTGCTCTATTCGTCGGCTAAGCGACTTCACATGTTCTCGGCATAGCGGCCCCCTGCACGGGGCCGCGTCCGGCACCGTAAATGAGTATCCGTGGACTTAACCACAGTCTCCTCTGGAGGCTTTCCAAAGGCTGTCTGTCGGCGACTTCATTTCTGCCCGAGATACACTCTGGAATTGCTGCCGTCGTTCCAAGTTACGCGCGGGTCCCGGAAAAATGAGACGGAGCGCGGCTTTCGTCTGGGTCTTTTCTTCCCCTCTTTTTCCAGTTCAGTGTGGGTTTCAGATAATGCATGTATGTCATCATCTACCTCTCTCGGGGAGAGACGACTCTACTCCTGCTAACTGAGACCTCAATTAGCAAAATCTCTGGTTCCACTCAAATTTGGGGAGCGTGGGCTGACAAAATGGTATTCTTGGGTGGCCGCGGACATGAGAAGTATCATCTCTTAATTACGGCCATGGTTGAATGTACAGCTTTCAGACAAAATAACCAATTTCCGAGCCGGACGCTAAATGGCTATGGTCAGCCTGGATGTTCTCTCCCTCCCTGAGGTTTTTATATGTAGTTTAGAAGTGCGTGGTCACTTGGGCTCTCAGTACAGTTGATTTACAATAATAAAGTGAAGATCAAACTGACAGCCGCCCCCCAAAAGCCCAAGAGCATCAATCAGACCAAATTGCATTTGGCTGCGTTCAGAGCCACCCACAACTGTCGGTGCTGCACTCACATCAGACCTTAGAATTTACTTCTCACAAAATCATGAGCATAGACATTTCTTTATATCTCCCACATCATTCCATGGGCCAGCTTCAGCTGATCTGAGATTTAATCTCCATTTGTTAAAGGTGTCACTTTGGTTGGGCTAGTTTGCTGTGTCTACAAGTAGCCTATTAACGGTCGCTACAGTTGGTTTAGACACCCAAGTTTGACCAGAGGCAATGTCATGTTACTCAAGCCTTATACTGTACATGGTTCCTACAGCCTCCGTATACCAATTCAGAAGACAGTCCTTTGCTGGTAGCCAGAGAGAGATATCAGCGGTGACAGATAGAAGGGAGGTGAGGCAAGCATCATTTTTTAAACATCTGCCCATGCCTGACGTCATAGGAGCATTTTCCGCTTTCCTGTGTGTCGGGGTCTAACTATGCCTGTCATAGCCAGGATTTAACTTGTTCCATGTTTCCCAAGCTGGCACAATTTGCTCTCATGTCCCTGCGAGGGCTTTAATACATCATTAAAATGCGCTACAAAGGGAAAATCCGTTGCCCCCCCTCCAAGACCCCCGATTCTGAGACTGGAAAGCCCCTCGAGGAACATGTCGGGCTGAAAAGACCAGCTCCGTGTCTGCAGGTCATTTGCTGTAGAGCTTATTGCCACAGCAAGTCTCTTACCACACTGTAGTAGGAATTCCTGAATGTGTCACCAAGGCCGATGGCGAATGCAGAATATTCTGGAATCTCTGTGAGGTGGGGGTACCTTGAAAGGCTTCTCCCCAGTTGATGTTTTTACTCCCTTCCAGCTCCCTTCCAGGGGAGGGGGGTGGCCTGGAGATCAGGTGGACATGGGCCTGGTCTCCAAACTCCACAGATGCCAAAGACTTTTTAAATGGCTGTAACAGACATATCAATCCAACTTTAACCCCAGGAAGCCTTGTATACTTGCTTTATGACAGGTTCTGGAAGTGTATTTTTTTCCACATCACTGCAGGCCTCATCGCGGGCATTAAACTGATTAATCAAAGATAACATTTGGATATAAATCGCCACCTTTAACAGGTGTGAATAATAACTGACTACACGTCAGAAGCTAATAAAGTCACCCCTTCACATTTGTGAGGTTTATGGGCGGAAGGTGGTCACCAGTGTGAAAATTTATAAATGAATATGAATTTTATGAATAATATTTGGGTCCAGTATTAAAAATGCCAAATTACCGGCACTGAAAAGTTTAAAAGTTACTGCGAGAAACAAAAGATCCCACAGTCACAGAGACGGCTGACACGTGAGGGAACTTTTAATATTAAAGATACAGTATACAGTATTTACCTGTGAAATCATGTCACATTCAAAACAACGAGCAATAAAAGTCTAACAATTAAAGTGCTGTTATTATTCTGCGATTAAATTACTTCCTTCCAACTGAAGTGCCTAGAATTGTGTGAACAACATTTTACATTAAACTATTAATCCCACCAGCATCGTCAGCTGGAGTGTTGGGCTCCATCAGGAAAGTCACCCAACTCGTTTCTCCGTGTCACTGGTCTGCAGGGTCCCCACCACAGGTCAAGGTCAATTAACTGAGACATAAGCGCTGACCCTGTCAGATACGCTTCTGCCATTTCGACGGCTGGGGTCATGACCTTTGACCCCTTAACCCATGACCCTCCAAGAGGCATTGAGGCACTGGTTTCTGACATCTCAGACCCACTATTTGTGTTGGTCTTCAGACTCAATTTTCTTGGTTTCTCCTGGTTAATGAAGGACCCTGGTTTCTTTCTGAGGTCCTGCGGGGGTATTTTGTGAGCCATGCAGTGGGGGCAGGGGGGTGGTACACCCTTCAGGGCTTTATAAAGCATCGCTTTTGCTGCCAAATGAAAAGCCCTGACAAAATGGAGGTATTCTGTGTCATTGTTTGGGTGGGAATGGTGGTTCTCCAGGGCCCTCTCAGCCTGGCCTCTCTCTGTCTGGGTTCCCATGTGGAAGACGCAGGGGTCGGGCGGGGTGGGGGGGTGCAAACACAAAACATCTTTAAGGGTGAATTTGGGAAATTAGTCTAATTTGCCGGTAGGGATTGGGGTCACTGGGGCTTCCCCCTCCCCCTAAATCCCTAAACCCAGCCCCCACAAGTGCCCCCCGTCCTCTTGTCTTCATTGAGTTTTAATGAATGTAAGAAAAAAAAAAGAAATCCTTGAAGGCCTGGTGCTGCACCCCTCCCTGCGGTGTCTCCGTCTTCCTGGAGGTCCCCCCTAAGACGGGGGGGTCGCAGCGGCTGGGGCTGCTGGGCGGGGGAGGGGGAAGGGGGCTGGGGGGGCCACTAGGACTGGCGGGATGCTGGATCAGTCTGAATGACACTAAGCAGATCGTACCACTCAGTCGGGGGGGGGTGGCCGCCTGGCACCTTCCATTTAAGCTGCTTGCTGTCACTCGAGGGCCAGTTAGACAAAGACTTCCTGAATAGAAACCCTCAGGAGTTTAAAAAAAAAATGAAAATACCAGGAAGGTCTAAGCACTGATTAACAACTCCCCTTTCCTATGCGCAGAACTGGCAAATTTATCATGATCAAGTTATAGAGGATGGTGGAGTGAAGGTGGAGCAGGGAGAGCCTGCTAAAGTGCTGGGCATTGCATGTATCATTCAGAACATGTTGTCAAAGGCAGGGCTCATGGCAGCTCTCCAGAGAAGAGGTTAACTTGCATCTTTCGCCACATAAAATAAAAAGTCTATATTACGGCTCCGGTCACGGCGAAGCGAAGCTATTCATCAGAGCGGAAAGTCGTGCGAGAACTCTGGTGTCCTTCCAGTCAGTGATGGAATACGAGTGTCCGCCGTCCAGAGACCACCGAAAGGTATCCGGCAAACATAGAGGGACTTTCGGAATCGCCGGGGCTCTTGGACGAGGTCCTGTCCCCCTCGCCCGTCGACTCTCATGTTCGCTCTCGGAGTACTGGCAGACACCTACCGTGAAAATCCGCAAATGGTGTAAAATGGCTGGCTTCTGGCTGACTCTCTGCAGCCCGTTCCCTCCCTCTGTGGCTCTGGCCCGCGAGTTTCTCCGTGTGGTTTCCCCCAGCGGGACACGCAGGTAATCGTCCCGAATCATTCCATCACCTGGGAGAGGTGGTGTGGGGTCTAGCGGTACTCTGGGGGGCACGAGGACGGCACTCGGCGACGATGCAGCCTCTGTGAATCCACTTTTCTTCATTTTTCTACCAATCTTTGGCTTTCTCTACATTTCTGACCCTCACGCCTCATTCAGAAGGAAGTGCTACATCCTTTCTAAAAAATCTACAGGTGGGATATCTATTTTCTAGAAGACACTGTAGCAGTACAGTGACAAAGTGCGAGTTGTTAAATCATGTGTAATTGCTAGCTGTAAGGAGTCACCCTAAAAGTCAGCCTGAAGTGTGTGTTTATGTTTGCCCGGAGTACCCGCAATCCAAACCATAAACCAGCAACAGATGTTTGGCCGGGGAAGAGAAAGCAATTTGAAAGGAATAAAGAAGGAAAATTAAGTTTCAGCTAAATAAATAAAGTAGAAAATCGCAAAGATTGCCTAGTCCGAGACTACTCCACTGCCGAGGGGGGTATGGTGTTCAACTGTATGGCCGTGTGTCTGTACCATGCAGGGGGTTGGACGGGGGGGTGGGGAGCATCTGGCTAATCAGGCACTTTCCCTGGGTTGTCAGCTCTGTGTGGACATGCCTCGCTGCCCCCATGACAGGAACCTCCCCGCGGTTTGACGCGTGTTGAGCCTTCGGCATGAAATGACCCCACTACACCTCCCTGCCCCTCTCACTGTAGGGTCACCCTCCCCTCGACTTCTTCACCCCAATATGATGCGAACGTTCATGACCTTCATTGGTCCACCTCGGAAGTTCAGCATTCGAGGACCTCACGAACATTCCACTACCAACAATCGAGCATGTCGGTGGTCAGACGCAGAAGGCCCAGTACTGCTATGAACTCTGGAGAGATGCACTCAGGCGAGGAAAACATTATGCAATAAAGCAGAGTGCAACTGACAGACGTATGTAACATACGCCAGGATGACAGAATCGTTATTTTTCAAATCATAATCAAATTAACCCTCTACGAATTTTAGAATTCTTTTCAGCTCTCCCTACACAGCAAAGCTTTAGGGTCATGAAGATAGGTCTATGAGAAACAGCCTCGTGGTTCAGGCGGTCTTAGCGGGCCTAGAGGCACAACCTTTACGGTGTGAGGTGAGACTGAACAAATAACAGACACGCTGAGGGGCTGAGGCTCCCAGGGGCCTGCAGAGAATCCTTATTCATTTATAGTGCTCCAGGATGTTCCAGAGGGCGGCAGCTATGCACTGAGGGGCCAGAGGGAAAACAGTGGAGGCCCCTTTGCCAGAAGGCGAGCATCTCGCATGAGAGACAGGTTAATAAAAGCCCAGCATGCTCCGAGGTCAGCAGTCATTAACCCTGATAAGATCGCAGCCCTATGCCTACAATGACTGCTTCAACGTGTGGCTCTCCAGCACCCCCAAAATACTGTCAGGATGTGTGGGGAACTGCACTCTGAGTAGCAACTGTTTTTCTTTCTGGGAATGCCTTTTATTATACTTTTAGAATTTAAATATTGAATATAACAATATAAATTTTTTTTTAAGTATATTAAAGATGCAAAGAATCAGTTTTTTACATTGCAGTTAGCATTTATTTTCAGGAACTGAAACATATGCCGTCTGCCTGTCAAAATATACAGAAATAACAATGTACACACCCAGTATAATGCTACGAGACAAAGAGTACAGTTTGGTGCAAGTACATTACAGTACAGTGCAGGTACAGTGCAGTACGGTGCAGGTACAGTAATAAAAATATGCAAGTCTGCATGATATAAGATCCTCAGACAGCAGAAACAACACTAGACAGTGATTGCTTTATTTGCCGAAATAGACACTTTCATGAGAACATCTGGAATGGTATTCAGTATTCACTCAACACTTATGCTAAAAAAAAAAAGCATCTTATAATCCTGCACAAGCCTCAGTTCAAAAACTGCATGAGGGTCAAAGTCGGCTAATTGTCTTAATTAGTAAGAGAGGCCCTGGCGTCCTTATGGGATCTGACTGGCGTAACATAATCAACCGGCGTTTTGGCTCTGGAGGCGGGTAAAAGGCTTTGATTATCAGGAAATAAGGGACTGACCATGTTCTGTTCAGCCAGGCGGAAGTCTTTTCCCAGGGGGTCCCAGGCCTTCCTGGCCTGCTGAGAGTCACAGTGGGTATATATACGGCCGAGCCCCCATCTCCATCCGGCCCCCAATCCATTAAAACCCCGCCTCCCTTGCACCTGACACCAATAGCTGGCCAGTGGAGAGATTGGCCAAAGGACGTAGCCAGTAAGACATGACGAGAAGACCCAGACTGCGAGGAACCCGAGCCATCTCGGAACCGGCCCGCTCAGCAAAGTTTAACCAGCAAACTCCGCATGCCGGGGATCGGGTCTGGGTGAACTCGGGCAGAGTTACTTCATCACACGATAACTGATAACCCAGCCTGGCACATCGGGCACGGTGCCCACGTCCAGGCGGGAAGGCCCAGCCATGCAGAACACAGAGCTCCATTCCCATCCGCCAGAGAACCCTTCTGATGGGCTCTGAGATCTGGGTAGCAGCTTCCCTACCACCACTGACAGTTGAGACCCCGAGCAAGCGAGACCCCGAGCAGGCAAGACCCCGAGCAGGCAGCTCTCGCACGGTCACCTGCAGGCTTTCAAATCACTCTTGCCGTCATGGTTTCCATTTTATGTTTCCATTCCACCCGTCGTCATCAGCCCTGAATCTGTCTCCGGACACCGGCAGTCACATGACAATGCTGTCGTCACATGGTTGGGGGGG
>JAODKM010000040.1:3938062-3970364 GCA_026780845.1 Petrocephalus sullivani
CCCCCAGTTGGGGGCCTGGAAAAAAAGGGTAAGCCCACGGACCGGGTTGGGGCTCGGGCTGATGCCCAAGAAAAGCCCTCTTGAAAGCAGAATGGGGTAGACCGTGCCCCCCCCCCCCCCATCAGAATCCATTCTGCCCCAAACCCTATCACATCACTTCATTGCACCCATTACAAAATGTCAGTGAATATAAGCTCATTAAACACCCAAATTCACTGTATGATTTTCATTTTCAGAAAAATAGCCCCAGTGTGACGCCGTGCGCTCGCCGTAATTGACTTTTTTCCATTACATTCCTGTTTTCTGCACCCCCACCCCCCGGGTCTGATGTAGCAACACGCTCCTGGAGCCCGGCGTGGGTAGAGAGGGCCATCGTGCATTTAATTAAAATTAACCACACATTGTTATGGGCAGGCTAAAGATCAGAGCAGCCCAGTGCGGCTGAAGATTCAGAAGCTTGTTCAGAATCATTATTATTATTATTATTATTATTATTTTTATTACTTTTAATATTATTAATACCCTCCTGTCCTGCTTTCGGGAAGCTGCCTCCCCCCCACAGCATCCACGTGTGTCCACGGTAACGGACCAGGGGTGAGGAATCACACACGGCGCTGATTTTCAAGTCGAAAAATGTACCTTTTTAAAATCTTTTAATCCCGTTTTTTTAGGATGCATTTTAATTGAGGGTCCTCTAGGGAGGTAGGGCACGCTTTTCCCCTCTCGCTCCCTGCCTGCGACGCACGCCTGTGCGTAATTAGAGTATAATTAAGCGGAGCTATTTTCATACTCCCTCATCGCCCCCCCCCCCAACTGCAGCCCCAAAGACCCCCGTATTTATTAACGGATATGTCACGGAGGCACGTGCTCTGTGGATGACCGTGTTCTCAAGGTGATGCCATCCATCTTACGTAACTGTGTCGAGTGCAGGATTAGGGTGAGTCAGGGGATGCCCTAGACGGGACGCCGGTCCATCGCAGGGAGGGCACACACACACACACACACACACACACACACACACACAGCTGCCAGTCTGCCTAAGCACACTTCCTGCAGGAGGAGCACAGAGCCCCTGCGGAGACGCACAGAGACGCAGGCAGAATGCGCCCTAAACTCCAAACACGCAGCAGCCGCCCCAGAGACACCTGGCCACACTACTGACTGCTGAGCCGTCTTGATGCCCGTTATGTGTGTCATAATCTACTCATCCAACGTCTAACCACTTCTCTAATAGCGGGGAGCAGCCTACCCCAGGCCGCCCAAGGTGCCAGGCACTGAACACGCTCACCAGGGCCCATTCAGTCACTCACACCTAACATTTGGGATAATTCTGTTTTATTCGTCCCGATGGGGGAGGTGGGCAGTCATGCGGCTACTTTAGAATGTGTGTGATTTTCAACACGAAAGCTCACAAGGGCACCTAATCACCAAGAAGGGGCGGAGTTCAAATCCTCAACCCTGTAGCAGCGCTAGCTAATGACTGATTCGTGTGATATGGACACAATGTAAGGCATCCTACTATTATAGCGTCTCAAAGTGCAGTAAGTGGCCTGCTGGCACTTATGGTGACAGTGGCACAGACACATTTCTGATCACAGTGTTGGAAGTTCCTAGGTTTCGGTTTTGGGCACCTCCCGCTCAGCTGTGACGCTGCAGTGCAGCCCCCGGCGGGGCGCCCTTATGGGATTGGGTGGCCGCCGGTCGCGTTTTTAGCGTTCCTCCTGGATTGGGCTCGGTTCTGAAGGCCTCAAAGGGAGCAGATTGGAACTGGAGAGATGCAGAGGGGAAGGAGAGCTGAGAGAGGAGTGCGGGGGGGGGTCAGGTGGAGCTTCTTGAAAAAACACTGCTGACGCCAGTGTGTGTGGCAGGAGAGCACAGCACCTCCGGTGGGGGGGGGTGGCTGCTATGTGGGGAGGCAAGCAGCCCGAAAATTAGAAGCAGCACGGGGCCCATCATGGCAGGTGTCCGAAAATACCGCGCTTTTAATTCCACTGCTTTTCCCCTGCGGACTTCCCTGACCTCTGACCTCTGACTCTGAAGGAAATTAAGGAAGATAATGACATTGGGTGTGTTCGCCTACGGCGCTGGCTAAAAGCGATGCATTCTGGTCTTGACACAATGCATGATGGTTAGTTTTTTTTTTTTGTCTGTCTTCAGTCGTCGCTGCGAAACGTCACCACGTGTCACCATGTCACATGGTACAAAACTCTCACGAGTGCAAGGCGACTTAAGACAGAGAACTGGGAGCCGCCTCCGTGACGACACAACTGTGCATTTATTGGCTGAAGATTTTAGTGACACGCTTGACGTGTGTGACGTTTGTATCCCAAGAAGTTCCGAAGCGTTTCCTGCTATTTCTCCCGAAAAGAATTGCTAAGCAGTCAGAACTGGTTTTCAGTTAATTTAATTCGTTAGTTAGAAAATGTTAAATAACATTTTCACCATATTCTCCATGCAAGAACACGGGAATTTGCACAATGTCTATTTCGTTTTTCCATGAAAAACACCAACGCAGCGAGCTCGACCACTGCAGTCAGATCTCCCGCACGACGAGGAGTGAAAGTTGCCTGACGTGATGCCAGTCAGTTCATTCTCCTCCCCTGCAGCCGTGGGCAGATCTCGAGCTGCGTCACGCCCAAGCCCTTGTCGAACGCACCCATTGATGGAATTACCATTGAACATATGACTCTAAAGGGCCCTGATCTGGTCCTGCCATGGTTCCCAGTCATACCATTTAATCATTTTACTGGTGCTGCCTAAATCCTTCCTTCTCTATTGATTGTCATGTAGGACAGAGACTGAGAGGTACGGCTCATTTATGGTTTCAAGGACGATTTCCAAAACTGAATACAAAACCGCACCGTAGTGTATTGAGCGAGTGTCTGAAAGTGTGGAAGCCAACATACACTCACCTGCTGCATTAACACGTCGGCGTTTAATTAGCACATAATCCAGGGCTGAACGAGAACAATCACACAACAAACAGAAGATTGGAAATAGCCAGAAGTAGCCGTCTTTGCGCTTTTTACCGTCTACACCAGCAGAGAGTGGCACCACAAACATGTAAAAATAAACACAAACAGTCGCTTGTATACAACAGGCAGGAATGGGAGGTTTGTGTGGCCCGCCCCACACTGCAGCACGGCGTTCCCCGTGTGCGTGTCTCTGGAGTGGGGGTGCGTATTAGACATGTATTTTTGTCTAATTTACTGCCTTTTTTCCGGGATGTGTGAAATTGCGGCCGGGCTATAGATTGTATTCCAGGGAAGGTATTATCACCTACGGAATCGCGTCCGCCAGCTTTCTGGCAGTGGATGATGGCAGATGTGTCTCAGGTCACCCCTGCAGCTATGCGGTGCCACAGAAGCTGCCTGCTAGCTGGAGCAGCATCTGTGCATCTGCTATGTAGCCAGTGAAGCAGTGTTTCCCAGCCCAGTCCAGGGGGACCCACAGACACTCCGTGTTTTTGCTCCCTCACAGCCCCCTGCCAGACAGTCCATGTTTATGCTCCCTCCCAGCTCCCTGCCAGACAGTCCACACTCTGTATTTTAAACGTGTTGCTGTGTTGCTCGGCCAAAAGGCAGCCCCAGTCACATGACTTCCGTGATACACTCGTGATTGGCACTGGGACAGCCTCGAGAACCAGACCAGGCATCAGGGACTGGGGAGGCTGCATGTCTGCTTCTCGGATTGGTTCAGGGATTTGCGGAAAGGTGCCCCCTTCAGGACGGTACCTCCCCCCCACAGCTCTGCATGGCATTTGGCCCTGAACCAAAATCGATAAATATGTGCTCAACTGTCCGAAGCAAGAACTTCCTTAGCTATGCAAACAAAAGTGCCAGCTGAACTAATTAATTAACGCTCTAATTGAGTGTTTATACCCACATAATTATATCTTGGCCTGTGGCAGCCATTAGGGATCTGCCAGAGGACAGGTCCATGCTGTGCCGTCTCATTCCGGATCCAGCACAATTCTCACTTCTGGGCCTTCGCTGTCATTCTCATTCAAGGTGACTTTTTCCCTTTGCGGCTTTAGGGCAATGTTGGGCGGGGCCCTGGTGTCTCTGTGGGACTCGGATCCTATTGGCTCCCCTGGCTGTCAATCAAGGAAAATGTCAGGGATGTTAGGCAGAGCCCAAGTCCTGTGTCATTTCCACCCACCCTTCCCTCAAAGATGAACTTAATTCAATTCGTCTGTGTTGGGGGGCGGGGGGCACTTTCCTGGCCAGTGTTTCGGAGAAACGCCAAAGCATTCCCCCAAATGTCATTATGAAACGTGTGCATAAAATATAAATGCAGGACAATGTGGCCACTCTGTCACTGTCAGTGCGTGGCCCTCTCATCCACGGCGAGTCTTTCTCAACCTCCGACTTCCCCACCCACCAAGACCAAGCATGGAAATTAAGGTGTATAAATGACTGTGCTCGCTGTAGATTGCAGACCAACCATTGGTTATTTTCAATTCAGTTCAATTGTATTTGTATAGCACATTCTCACAACATTTTACGCTTTACATTATCTCTGCCCAAAGCCCCAAGCGAGCAACCCAGGAGGAGTAGGGCAAATAAAAAGTGTATTAACCAAAGTAGGGGAGACTAGAGGCTGTACAAACAGGCACGGAGAGCCCCTGAACGCAGGCACAGGGAGTCCCTGAACACTGGCACAGGGAGCCCCTGAACACTGGGACGGGGAGCCCCTGAACGCAGGCATGGGGAGTCCCTGAACACTGGCATGGGGAGTCCCTGGACGTCAGCCTTCCAGTTCCAGATCACAAACAATACAACATTTGTCCCCGATTCCCCCCTGCTACTGGAAATATATGGGGATGTTCTGGATTAATGGCACTCCAGAGGTAGCTAGTTCAGGTCCAGAAAGTAAAAATCCCAACTAAGATTTTGTTCGTTAGTTTGGATTTTCTTTCTGGAGCTGAACTATCCTCCTCTGTGTCACTCCATCCACCGACCCCCCAGGACAGCCCCGAGACCGAAGTTGACCGGAATAAATGCTGCACTCTCTGCAACATGTTCTTCACGTCGGCCATCGTGGCTCAGTCCCACTACCAGGGCAAGACGCATGCCAAGAGGGTCCGCCTCGTGCTGGGGGAGGCCCCCAACGTGCCCCCTCCCTCAGGTATGTGCCGAGCCCCCCCACCCACGGGGCCCTATTTACAAACTCTCTCCGGTCATTTGAGTTTCATTGTTGTATTACTTCTTAATCATTAAAATACTTGTATCCTTATTTGTCGCTATTAAACACTGTGGATTGTCTGGCCACGCTACTGTCATAGTTTAGAGCTCTGCTCCAAATCCGTGAAAAATCTCTCGGAGAGGTGACCCCAAAACTCCACATGGTCCTTGCCGAGTCGGTGAGAGATGGGCACTGTGAATAATACTCTGGGTTGTTTCCATGGAAACTCCAGTAGTGACCAGCAGGTATGAGACCCGTGACGGCTTGCTGCAAATTCAATCACGCCCCCTACTGGCAGGGGCAGGTAAATCACAATTGTGGCTCTGAACAGTTGTACATGAAAGCTGGAGAGGGTGACATTGCCTCAGAGAAGTGTATGCATATACACACACTTCAAAACCGCTAGACTTCAGTGAGCCAAACTGACTCTGGGCTACAAATATCACAGGACTAATCACGCCATGGGGCTGCTTTGTACATCCACTGTCTTACCTTGTTATGGGTTTCGTAACACAGCTGAAACTGTAATTTGGTTACATAGTACAGGATGTACGATCGGCCCTGTTTGAATTCACAGGTTCTCCTAACTGAAATCCCTTGTTTATCTTCCTCTGACATGTTATGATTTCCTGACCAATGTAGCCTAGTGTGCTGCAGGCCTGTATATTGCAGGCCTATTGTGCTGCAGGCCTAGTGTGCTGTAGGCCTGTATACTGCAGGTCTAGTGTGCTGTAGGCCTGTGTGCTACAGGCCTAGTGTGCTGCAGGCCTGTGCGCTGCAGGCCTAGAGTGCTGCAGGCCTAGTGTGCTGCAGGCCTGTGTTCTGCAAACACATAATTTCACTCCAGACAGGACTTGCCGTGAATCAGCACACGGATTTGGTGGAGGTTACTCTGCAGCAGTGGCAACAGCTAGGACGGCAGGGGGACTTGGCAGAGGAGGGAGGCGGTTCGCTGCCATCACAGATTCACAACGAAAGCATTCATGCGTCTTCGTGGAGGGAACAATCTGATGTGTGTGCCTCTAAACCCCGAGAGACGGCCAGCGGGAAAGGCCACCCGCCGCCGCCTCAGATTTTCTCCTTTCAAGCCCTAAATTGTGGTTTTAGCACCGATTCAACAGATCGGCCGTTTGCCGCGGATCGGTCGGCTTCACTCCGGATAGTGGCGGTGGCTGAAGAGCTTGAGATCAGTGCAGTGTTTCTGCGGCAGAGCCACAGCTTCATGCCATAGGTGTCAGATTTGGATTCATTTTTTTTTTGTTGCGGAGCCTGGTGACGTTACTCAGGTCGTGTGGGAAATCGAGAACCAGCTGAGGCATGGGTGGGGAGGTGGAGCGCGCCAGCAGCATGGACAATGCCAGCCCAACTCTCCTACCACCCCCGGGTCGACGGGAGGCACTTCAGCAGCCCAGAAGGAGCAGAACCTGCACCATCATCTCTGAAAAGCTTCTCTTATCAATCCACAGAAGCTGCTCCTTTCAGCTGAGCAGACATAACCGTGACTTACATCAATATTACATATCAATTAAGTGTTGATTAAGAAATAGATCACTATCATTAATCTGGAATCTCACTACATAAGCAAAAGGAGAATAAAGTCAGTTTTCACAATTAACGAAACGCTGCCAGATTCCCCAAATGGGTACGGTAATGATAACTTGGGTAGCCATTAAATACTTAGCATGAACGTGTGTGTGAGTGCCGCATGCCCTGAGTTGTTCCCTACCTTGCGCCCGTAGCTTCTAGAATAGGCTCAGGTCCCCTGTGACCCTGCACTCGACAAGCAGGTATGGAAAATGGATGGATGGATTTTCACTCAGTCACACCTTAAGGACGAGTAGTATCTGTCCTGAGAAACTGATAAAACTCTAAAGGTCAGTAACACCGGGTCTGTTCAAAATGGGGGGTGGAGTCATGGAATCTCTGAAATGAATTCTCTAGTTGCCATGGCTTCCTCATCACTGTAGCAAAGGAGCGTTTCTTCTGCCACTGAATTGGAAGTGAACATCTTTCCAGCATCCTCTCATTGGAGCAAATAGACTAGGAATTCAGCTAATTTCGGTGGCGTCCCGTCTTGGTTACACCTTAGCTGTTAAACTAACCAGTGGGACTTGAGAGTTTGTGGGTGAAAATGGCTGCAGTGTTCTGCCTTTTATCCTGCACCACACACAAACCTCCAACCGTCTGGCAAAGCAGTACATATCGGGTAAGAAAGTTTGGGCAAGATTGGTTCCCCTGACAAGAGCGGCAGGGACACTGGCTGCCTCAGTGGGCCCTGGATTGAGGAGTCCGGTGGCCTAATTGAGGGGAAACATCCTTAACGTCCCGCTAATGAGGAGCTTATCAGGGAGCAAAAATGGCTCCTATGCTTAAAAGAGCCAAAATAATAGTAGCAGAGATTTTGCTGCCTCATTATCCCCCATTGCCTGCATCACCTGCACAGCCACTCAGGGGTATTATGGTCAAGGGCAGCACGGGGTATTAGGCGAGTTCTAGCCAATAGGGGGCGCCAGCTCAACAAACACTCACACAGTGAAACTTCACCCGAACGGCCCTGTTGAGTGGGGGTGCTTACGAGCTGAAAGTCCACCTCACACAAGCCGCCCCACCTTGTTCTGACCCCCCTCGAGGTTTCACTCGGTCTGCAGTCCCAGCCTCCAGCGAAATTGGAGCCCGGCCAATTCTTCTTAAACGTTGGGTCAGAGCATCGACAGGTGGACCAGGCGGCCTCCGAGTTAATGATACATTAAGCACTCTCTCTGATTGACTTTATCTCAGGCCTGGTTAGACCCAGGCCCGTGATCAAGTTAGAAAATAGCTACACGTTAGTATGATGAATCACGGACAAGTGTCGGAGCTCGATGAAGCGACCGGATGCTGAGATGGGGCGCTGAGTTAGGAGGGTCTCCTTTGAGGGAATGCTGACGCCGGGAAGATGGGGGTCCACATGCTTCCGTGACATTTGGAATCTCTGGCTCCATGCCAGGTTCGGAGCCCATTGGAACTCCCTGGGCATGGCGCTGGCCAAAGTCATGCGCTGTGACCCCTAGCCCTCAGTCTGCCCCCCCCCGGCCCTCTTTTCCCGGTATCTCTATCCCTGTCAAACTGTATAAAAACACTGCAGTAAAATGCTCCCCCCCGAGTCGCTCTTTATTACAGCCTGCTTAATCAGACTACTGGGATAGAGCTGGTTCTCTCTCCACTGGGGTCACCCCCCCCCCCACACTCACACACACACACACACACCCTGCCTGCCAGTCTCTGTCTCCCTACCCCGTCGGTACATATTAACAAACGCCCCCCCCCCCCTTCTGCCTTGGGGCAGTCGGCTCACCTACCCTTTTTCAGCCCACCCCAATCAGCTATCTCGGGGGCTGCTTGTTATCTGTCCCGTGTTGCCTCCTGGCCTTTTAAATGAATTAAAACCCCATAATGCTAATTGCTATCTCGTCTGTGATGTTGTCATTAGCGCTAACAGCCTGTGACCGACACACGGAGCTCATTAGGAGTTTGGGGCAGCCACGGAGTCATAAATGGGGTATAAAGGAACTGAAAATATAGGATATATATTATCAGGCAGGGAACTGAGTAAATGGTGCTGTGTCGTCAGTGGAAGGGCTGCCTCTGGCATCTATTTTAGGGCTGTCTGTGATGTCTTTGCAATAGCGTAAAAAAAATTGCTGGGTGATGGGCCTGGACAGGTTCTCTGGGTGACTGTGGTACGTTAACAAGCATCTGTGAGGAGGTTCGTCATGGTAACGATGAGCTGTACCAAGGGAGTGATGTCATATGAGCCATCCAGGCACCCCAGGCGTGATGGGGGGAAAAGGAAAGTTGTTCTTTTTTGTCACTCCGGTGAGCAGCTGGCTACTTTTTTTAGAGTGGCAGGTCCCTAGACAAAGTGTCTCTGTGCGTGTATAAGTGACACACCCGCGACTGTCATGCCTGTCCTGATGTCCCTTCACTTTAATCCTCTGCATTTTCTCTACCTGCAGACTCTTTGGGGCCAGTTACCAAGGCAACGGGCTCCCCTAAATGCAGAAGGGTCGTCATCTTGGGCAAAACATTCCAGAACCTTCCATTTAGTCCAAGAGGGAAAATAGTCCCCAGTGCCTCTATGGCCCCCTGCTGAACTTCCTTAGATGAAGCTCTCCGTTTATTTTTACCCTCGCCGTTTCTCCCCGGGTAACACTCGCTGTGAAATATAAATATGCCCTTCTATGTTCGGTGGGAATTAATTGCATGTTGCATTAACAGCGAAGCTCATCGTTTTGACACTGGCTTTCCTGTGTGGCACACAGACTCCGCCCCCAGCACGCCGCAGGCCATCGACCTGCCTCTACAGCTGCCTCTACCGCTGCCACCACCCCCCCCGCCACCCCCGCCGCTGCCGCCCATGTGGCTCCCGCTGGCCAACGGGGAGGCGGGCAAGTTCTGCTGCCTGTGTGGCGCCTGGTTCAACAACCCGCTGATGGCGCGGCAGCACTACGAGGGCAAGAAGCACAAGAGGAACGCGGCGCGGGCGAGGCTGCTGGAGCAGCTGGCGGGCAGCCTGGACGCCGCGGAAACCGCAGGTCAGTGCGGCGGCTGGCCACGCGCCGCGTCCTTGCTGATGGCGACCGGAGCTTGGACGTTCCGGTGAAACAGGTTAATGCCCGCCATCCTTCCCTGAGCATTCTGGGAGATCCCTCTAGAATGCTCTGAAGGGGGGGCGGATTAAAAAGCGGCAAAGCCGTAGAATTCCTGCATGTCTGAAAGCCTGCAAAGCAGTCACTTCATAACCAGGAGACTCTCTGACATTTACCGGCAGGTGAGTTTGACAGAGCTTAGCATCTTCCCACCTTTGGGGCACTCTGAACAAAAGGCATCACCCAGGAAGTAAAAGAGGGCCAAAACCTGAAAACCAGCAGCACCACTAGAGATTTTGGGCCCCATGGAAGCATATTGATTGGGCTTCTGACAAATCCAATTATGGTTCTGGTAGGTTCCCCCGGGTTATGTTACACCAGCAGCAAAGTCGCCCTGGGGGTGTGATATGGTAGGAGCTTCACTTGTGTGGTCCAACTTGCATAGTTGAATATGGGGCAATTAATTGAACCTAACAACAGCCTGAAACGGTCACCACAAGCCTCTGTCCTGGTACATGCAGTTAGGCTAAATGGGGTCTAAATTGCCCATAATGTGGATAGATGGATGGGTGGGTGGATGGATGAATGGATGGATAGATGGATGGATGAACGAACATGTAGCATACGGATCCTGGGACCTGATGGCATTAATCGCTGCTTGCCCCACCAGGCCGGGGTTCTCTGGGGCTCCCAGTGCCGCGGCCTCTCCTCCGGATCGGTGTTCCGATGGCCACGGGGGGGGCAGCAGAACCCGCCCTGGATTAGAAGCCACGTGACTCGCTGCTGGCATCTGCGGCCCGGTGACCGGGGTGTTTCTAAGCGTCAGGTCACATGACGTCAGCAGCTGCCGTGTCCGTGTGGCGCTCGTCAGACGCCTCCGAAAAGAACCACCTGGAACTCGCATATCCGCTGGGCTGTGTGTGTGTGTGTGTGTGTGTGTGTGTGTGTGCGCGCGCGCGCGTGTGTGTGTGTGACGGTTCAGCCACGCTGGCCCCATCCCATCCATCATCCCTGTTAGCTGTTACTGCCCAGTGCAAAAAGTGCCATCAGCACCAGCGCAGGGAAGCAGTGAAACTCAGGTCTGCTTCCGGCACCATGAACCCAACCTGACCTCAAACGCTGTGCAAGCTGGCCGCTCTCCACGGGGGGACCATGGGGGAGGGGGGGGAGAGAGAGCTGTGCTCGTCCTCCTGTTTCATCACATTTTCCATCATCAGTGACACACCAAAGACCACAGACGTGACGCAGTACAGCGGCCGGCTTCCCGGGGGGGGGGGCGTTCCTCTGAATTCCTCTATCGATCAGCAGATGCCTTCATCTTGAGAAGGTGTCACTTCACAGTTTAGCTTAAGGCTTCAGCAACAAATCCCTTTTGGGACACGGGATCCTGGAATGTAGGGGGGGCGGGTGTTTAGGATGAGGGTCCAGTCAGGGTGGATGGATAGAAGGCTGATAGATTCTGTGGGATTGGAGTTGAGCCTGGAGTATAAAGGTGACATATAAACCTGACAGATCCCCCCCCCCATACACACGCTCGCTGCCCCTCCCTCGTCTCAGCACATTATCCATAAACTGTGTCGGAAAACCTGCCTTTGGGGAGCTTGCCTGGGGAATCCAGATAAGCCAGCAGCAATTCCGCTGGGAAAAGCGTGTTCCGGATTCTCCGTCCGTGAAGGTCATTCCGGTCCGTAAAGAACGCAGTGAGTGGGCTGAGGGGAGCATCAGGCCGTGGAATAGACACCTGTAAAAGGACCCCGCTACGTGGGCACGGCCACTGAACTGCCTCGATAAAACTGTAAATATTTTATCCTTCCTCTCATGCCCGGTGTAAGCGTTACGGCCTAAAAGTAGCAGATTCGCAGAATGAGTCATTGGTGGATTAAAAGAGCTTTAGTTAATAGGAGACACAAATTCATAGAGCTTTCTCAAACCCGCGTGGAGTGCTTCTGTTCAGCAGGGTGACTGTATCATATGAATTTGAAAATGATACTCTCTGCTAATTCACCTGACTTAATTTACCGACCTTAATTATCGCAGAACACGGGGATGTAATGAAGTGTTTGAAAGCGGAAATCAGAATTAATTGCTTTCGGAACGCTTTCTCCTTCTCTCCCTTTTCTGTTATTTTTGGAAGCCTCGCTGACTTTGGCGAGCTGGCGCTCCTCGGCCTGTAACTGCCTATAACACCAGCCTCCGGCACGCGCGGATCTCGCCGCGACACGGGACCGCTGTGGCACTGACGGTGATTTGTTTTCTTTGGCTTTTATCCGTCCCGACGTCGAGATTCTCCCGGCTGCCGTTTCTGAGGGGGAAACGGGGGGGGGGGAGACAGACGCGTTTCTTATTCGCGGAGACGCGAGATGTCGTTCGGCACACAGACGGCCCGCCGGGCTCTTTGGGGAACCTGGGAAGAAGCTTCCTATAAATGGACCATGGTTATACCCCTGGATGGTGGTCCTAACCTTCTTTTGGGCCCTGAGCAATATTTGATTTGTCACCTTCCTTCTCGTTCTGACAGGTGGATCAGATGAGGGTGCCCCCTGGTGGCCGCTTTGCTTATCCCAGCACCTGTAGCCAAACATAGTTTCCTCCTTATGTCCAGGTGTCTGGAACCGCTGTTTTAATCCAGTAACATACAGGGCCTACAGACTAGGATGATGCACCATTCTGACGCAGTGTGCAGGTCCATCAGAGACGTCATCCCGTGTGGCCGATTTGCATTGTCCTGCCAGAAGTAGTGGGACATCTCAGTGCCTGAAGAGAACTGCGGCTACATGATGCGTAAAGACAGTGGAGCACTGCGCTCCGTCTGACAAAACATCATCTGTAGGAATGCGAATGCACTACGACAGGGAGAAGACGGCGGAGTTTAACGTCAGGCCCGCGGGAGGTGATGGGCTCAACAGCATCAGCATTCCAGCAGAAGTTAGCAGAAGGTCCAACTTTACTCACTGAAAGGCAGTCAGCTGTTCATTTTTCAATACGGACTAAATAAAGACACTTTTCACTTTTTTTTAGACTCATAGACACCCGCGTGTCCCGTTCCTCAGACAGGATAAAATATAAGCACTTACTCTATACGTTTTTATTTATTTGCATGTATATTACTTAGCAGACATTTTTGTCCTAAGCGACCGACAAGTGAGGCAAATAGCACAGGAGAAACATACGTCTATCAGGGACGACTAGGCATGAATGCGGCTGGGCTGAGCTTCCGGGGGCAGGCGTGAGTGGTGCTGGAGGAGGAGCAAACAGCTTTCCATTAAAGTCAGAGGCAAAGTAGGCTTTGCCGTCTCAGCTTTATATATGTATACAGTGAGACGAGACGGCCTGGCTCTGGCTTTTTACAATAGAGCAAAAACCTAAGAAAACTATTATTCATATATGCAGAATTGGGCATTTAGAGCATTCTGGAAAGGCGGAATGGCGCGGACTAGTCGAGGTGTTCCTGGCACAGATGGATTTTGAGGCATTTCTTGGAGGTGAGGAGGGAATTTGATGACCAAACGTGTTTCTGCGGTTCATTCGCCCCCCCCCACGGAGCCACACCTCGGGGGTAAACAGCTTAAGATTCTCGTGTCATTTACTCTGTAGTTATGCTGCTGATGATTATCACATTACATCAGTCATCAAAGGCCACACGGCTGTATGAAGTCTTTGGGTATTTACCCATTTGGGCTTTGAGATTTTCATCTTCACCTTTAATGGAGCGCATGCTTCTGGTGTGTGTGACGGAAAAGACATTTCACACTCCTTAGATCTCAGGGTGTCCCAATTTGTTGCCTGCTTCTGGGTCGTCTGCCTCTGGAAGGCTGTTTTTCACGCCTGGGTTTATGATGGGGCAAAGCTGACCTCGTTATTCTTATAAATTATTCACTGTGCATGGGCCTTAGCTTGGCATAAGCTTATCTGGGGTGCATCGTGTAGGGTACGGTTCGGTATTTACCGTCTCCCTGAAGGCTGACCCCCACTTTCAGAGGTACATCTTTACAACTGCTGTCAGGTTATTAACTTGACTTAAATGTGGGAAGAGCTGGAACTGCTGTCACTGTGAAATATTCCCTGTCCCGGTGCCCTTATTTGACATCCCTTTTCTTGGCAGGACTTAAATGCAGGGCGGTCATAATTAAACTTTCCCAAAGTCAGAAACCTTTGGAGAATATGTACGGTGGAGAAAATCCAATAAGTATGTGAACGGCTTGGGCGAAAACGAAGCGTCTCTAGCTACCACTGCCACTTAGCGAGAAAGCGGCGCTGTGTTTCGGTAACGGGCACTGGCTCTGTACGTTTTTCTTTGTTGGTAATCACGCAAAGGGATGATAGCGTCATCGCTAACGTCTCTCGCCTTGCATGAGACACCGTGCCTTGCACCTGCCAAGTTCCCGCCGGTTTCCTGTGGAGCGCCCAGGCCGTAATGACCAAGCGTCGCTCGGTTGTTGGAAACACAGCCACTCCATCAGGGAAGAGGGAGGCTTAATTATGACCACTACTACACTAGCTGACATTTTATTAGTTCCTCCGCCGTATTGAGGGAGTCTCTGGGATGAACGCCCTACAAGTGGCCTTTGGCCAACACTCTTCCTCTTGGAATCTGCGGACTAAGGCACACCTGACATCCTCACAAGCCGAGCAATTTTAACGGCTCACCCGCTCACCCCAAGACCGACGGTTCACCCTAGGGGTCTCAGCTTTGACTGTCCCCTTCTCTTCTGGTCAGCTTGCAGCCGCAGTATTTTTTTTTGGGAGGGGGGGGGACTTCGTTAAATCAAATAAATAGGTTTGGTGCGGGTGAGTAAACCCCCCGCCGTACAGCGCCGCTGTCCGCAGAGATCGTCGCCAGTATCCCTGGCCCCAGCTCTCGTCCTGTTTTAATTAACATCGGATCACAAACGACTTTGGAACTCTGGCAGATGGGTTCGTTAGCGACATGCCGTGGTTGGCGGGGGACGCCAGTAATGCTGGAAGGTCCATCAAACCCCTCCTACCCCCCCCCGGTTTTATTAAGACAAACGACATGAATCACAGCAGGGCTTTGGTGGGCGGGAGGCTGGCATCGGCCTAGGCCTTGGGCTCTGCGGCAGTCTGCGGCTTAGTCAGTCACTCTGCCATGCTGCTCTTCGCCTAGGGGGAACGTTAGAGGGGGAGTGACTGAAATCGGAAAATCCAACTTTAAATTAAATCTCTAATCATTTAACTTGATAGCACGTGATAGCTTGTAGCTTTGCTTGACCTCAGAGATATGCGTCTTTGATATCCTACTTTTGGGCAGATACCTGTGGCATACTGTGAACCTATGATTTCGCTAATATATTGGGCCCTTCAGATGTGGCTGGGGCCATCGAGAGGCATCAGGCTGGGGCTGGGTGTGAAACGATTCGACGTCACCAGGGTGGGGGCGGAATGGGGGTTTGGGGGCTGGACCGCAGATGACACGGATGAAAATTAATGACGCTTTTCCACTGCCACCAAAAACCGAGTCGCACCCGAGTCGCACCCGCGCCAGCTTGGCCCTGCTTACTTAGGAAAACATAACCAACCTAGCTGGTTGTGGCATCGCCATCTGATTGGTCGAAATGCCTGTGTTCTGCATCAGTTTGCATTGGATCTCAGAGAAAATGGGGCATATTTTATATATTGCTCAGTATTAGTGGCATCGCGCATCACAATGTATTGATGATACACTCCTGATAACAGACATCCCACATCTCCCGGAACTTCCGGGAGTCTCCCGCAAATTGACAGCAGCTCCCAGACATCCGCAAATGATGCACATAGGATCAAGCACCCATGTGGATCTGCTGGCAAACGTTAGCCGATCCATCTCCTGCCAGGTCAATTTCTTCTCATTGACCGCCTCAGATTTAGTTACTTAGATGCATTTAGCAACAAAAAGCATTTAAACTCAGGTGGCTTCACCGCAACAATTCATTTCACTTTGAATTAATTCAATATGATATAGTGTATTTTCTAGCATAGTTACTGCAAAGTGCTTAAAGTTTTAACAGGAACATTAGCGAGTGAAAAAAAAAACAGTTAAAATTACACAGTGGTGAAAATATATGTTGACAATAGCTGCAGGAATACTGAGAATTGGGAAAAAAAACAAGTAGTTAGGTGATGATAAAATCCTCGGGGGTCCAAATGGCTGTGAACCGCCCCCCCTCCCCCTCTTGCTATGCAAGTTTTGCTAAACGTTAGGCAGAAATAGGTGTGTATGTGTTTGAGGTCAGGAGTGGACCTCTGGGAGTCTGTTCGGCCATCTGTCTGGGCAGCCATCTTGAGCCGGTATCTATGGTAGGGGTCAAGCTACAAGACCGCTTCAGGAACTGCAGTCTTTGTCCATCTCCTTACCCAGCAGGCCGACATGCTGTCCTGCAGGGTGCCAGGTAAGCAGATTCGCACCCTGCTTTTCCGTCACCTTCCCATTAGCGGCCGTTTCCTCACGTGCGGAACCATAAACCGTCGACGCCAGCAGCGCCGTGCGCGGCTGAAGAGGCCCCGCCCACATCCCACTCCCCAAGCCCGGGCGCCCCCCCCCTCCCCACGCGTCCTCGTCCGTTCTGGTCTATTTCGGGCCTCTGCGTTTCAGGCACCACCTGCACGCGCTTTAATTAGCGCACATCTGCTTCCTCTCCATCAGCAGTACGGGTAATAGCTGCTGCCTGGCTCATGCTGGCTTTGCCGTGGCCTGGAAGCGGCCTTCTGCCACCGCCCCCAAATAGACAATCTCATTACCCCCCCGTGGTCGCGTTCCCTAGTGCCAAAATCTCTCATTTCCTTACGTGTTAATTACCTCCTTTTGACAAAGACGGCTAGCTTCAGGGACACACTTCTTCATGCTAAAATGAGGTATTATGGGTAAAAGTATGCAAATGTACAGTTACAGCATTATATTTTTTCGTAAATGCAAATGAATCAGATGTAAGAGTGACGTGGGAAAATAAGACTATTTTCGTTACCTGTTATTGTTCCTAGTTTTCTGAAGTAAACAAGTTTAAAATGACGCAGCCTCTTGATATTCAAAAACATGAAGCAATATTCAAAAGAAACGATATTAGAATTTATGTTACCATCTGTTGGTATTTTCTGATGATGCACAGCCTGACACAGCCTTTTTATTAAAGTTGAAAGTTTCCTGAAACGGAAAGACTGCAGCTTAGAGGGATAATAGAGGTTTTTTTTATGTCCCCCAAACAGGTTTGCGTAGCAGCTACTCCTGCAGCGTCTGCAACGTGATCCTGAACTCCATCGAGCAGTACCATGCACACCTCCGGGGCTCCAAGCACCAGAACAAGTGAGTGGCCCCACTAACAAAGCGTCTCCTCGCTAGCACAATGAGCAGCCCTGCTAATGCTAACCTAGCTAAAGTCTCCTCGCTAGCTCAATGAGCAGCCCTGCTAATGCTAACCTAGCTAAAATCTCCTCGCTAGCTCAATGAGCAGCCCTGCTAATGCTAACCTAGCTGAAATCTCTTCGCTAGCTCAATGAGCAGCCCTGCTAATGCTAACCTAGCTAAAATCTCCTCGCTAGCTCAGTGAGCAACCCTGCTAATGCTAACCTAGCTAAAGTCTCCTCGCTAGCTCAATGAGCAGCCCTGCTAATGCTAATACAGCAAGATGCTAATTCACCAAATGCCAATCCAAGGTTGCATTACTGTTTTAACCGCTTGTTCTGAGAACGCTATGTAGTTCAGTGTGCTTCCCCAGTACGTAGGGTTGCTACTTTCAATTCAAAGAAATATAGGACGCCAAATCCTGGGTCTACGACGTAAAATTTTACCAAGTGGAGGAGAGAAATCGCATGCTGTATTGGTTCAAAATGGTGCAGCATTTTATTTTTCAATATCCCGGCTTACTTAACGAACATTAAGACAGATTTACACTTTTCCACTTATCAGTGTTAATGGAGAAAAGGCCATATTTTGGACCTCACTGGCTTCAGTATATGTGACAGTTTGAAATGCAGAACGGATTAACACTAGTACTCCATGTTTGTTTCAGTATCCTGATGAAATTGCCTCTCTGTGAAAATACAAGACCTTAAAATGGTCATTGCATACACTGCATACACCACTGTTCTCGTAAACCACACTATAAGCCTTTCAGTCAGAAGGAAACAGCTGTATATAAAACATACAAAAAATCAACTACATAACCAGGGATGTAAAATATCCCATCGGTGTATTTTTAAGGTGGCATAACCTTTGATAGACTGAACACAATCTTAGATCAGACAAGCATATCAGGTGGGGAATGAATTGAGGTAATGCAACCTTACAGACCCGTAATGGCGCATATTAATGTCAGTGGCCCATTCTCCAATAGCCTGCTAGCTTGCACAGCCCCGCCTTCCATACTCTGCCGGCTGTTCCATCACAGAGCCGTGCTCAGCAGAGGAGAAAACGTGGAGGGAGAGGACTTATGGGCAACAGGCTGTTTTCATCAATTGGGGCATGAGGCAGAGTCTCAGAGGCTGTCTTCTGAATCAAGCACAGGTCCCACCTTCTCCAGTTGCCCCCCCAGTTGAGCGGAGAGGAAATGCCGGACGTTATCATTACTTAGCGGCGGGGGGGCCTTGTCTGCTGGGCGCACCCTGTTTCCTGCCCTTCTGGGCCCTTTATTAATGCAGAACGGGACTGCCTCAGGGTCAGGCCGCCAACACAAATTGGAATTCCAGCTACATGACGGCCAGCCTGACATTCTCTGCGCGTGCCCATTGCACGGGAGCCGACCTCTCATCTTCCAGATGGTCTTCAAGCGCACACCCGAGATGCTTCTGCTCTTGGGTCCTCAGCCCCCACTCCCCACAAACTGCAAACCCGTCTAAGGCCATTTGTGATTTTTCGACAGCTGATTGTATTGCGGTGGCTTCGGGTGTCAGGGTAGCCGACGGTCCCACTATTGGCTATTAGCCTTCAAAGCCAATTGAGCATTAGCCTGAGGGCTAATATGGACTCATGTTGAGGGCTTAGTCGCCATTTAACTTGTTTGTGGGAGTTTTGAACATGCCGCTGTTAAAGCAGGTGGGCCACAGCAGTGGGCTTAATACTCTGTTATGGGCTGGATCTCCACCACAGATACTGCAGCACAGTGTTTGTGTGTTTAAAGATGGCTTGGCTATTGGCCACCTAAGCTATGTCAGCATTAGCCCGTGGCTAATATGGGCTTAGCGCCATTTAACTCATTTGTGGGAGTTTCAAACATGCTGCTATAAAAGCAAGTAGTCCGGTATCATCCTGGTCTATATCTCCACCACAGAAACTACAGCACAATATTTATGCCCTATTACAAATTTATTCATTAAAAACAACAAGCACATGCCAACAAAGCGCTCCTACACACTCCTCCCTTGTCCTGAGTTGCCCGGCAACCCGTTTCCTTGGAAGGGAAGGGAGGAGAGCTCCGTGTCGGACAGATGCTATCGCGCGGCGTGGAGGCGAGCGCGGCATGGCCGTCCGCCGATAGCACATGTCAGTGCCTAGATGTCATGGGCAGCTATTATCCTAATCTCTCCCTGCAATGCTCACATGCAATAGTTGCACTGGGAGATAAGAATAGAGAGAAAATTGGGCTATAATGATAAGAAAGGCTTCATTATTAAATGCATATTAGAGGAACACCCCCGGGCATCAATCTGGGTGTTTTTCATCCTAAATGAGGCGTTTTTAAGTCTTCTAAACAAGTGAAGAATACTTCAGATATTTATTGCCAAACAAACGATGGAGAGACACTTGGGTTTGAGGTGGTGGGGAGGGGTGTTCCTACTGGGAGGATGGGAGCGTTTTTTTACAGGGGTAGGGGGCGGATAACGATGCTTTTTGTGCCTAATGATGTTTCAAACGATCTGAACAGCTGTATCCTCCGCGCAGATCAACGTTAAAAACACGCATCTAAGCAAATTTAAGTTTCTTTCAATAACAGCGGCCGCCCACATCAGATCGCTCAAAAGGCCATTAATGCCTGTTTACAAAATAAAAAAAAAGAATCATTCCTGCACCATTGACTTTAAAATGGTCACTTTAATGACGTGAATGGAGTTCGCCACCCATAGTTTGTGTGCAAACTTTAATAGGCACAGATGATTACAAATGCTTCTACAGGCTTTATTTCAAACTGGTAGAAATCCACAGGGTAACACTGTACTTTGTAAAAACCAATAAAGTCTGTGTGTTTATTTTTGGCATGAAGTAATTTTAGCTCATTCAGAGTCGGTCTGCAGATTTTAGTGTACCTGTATAAAAAAGTGTCCAGGGTAGCGAGAAATGGCTTTTTTTTGATTAAGTCTGGATATGAGCTGCCCTCTTGGACAGCTGTCACCGCGTGTTGCTTTTTCCTAGCTTTATTAAGCAAGGTTGCGTAAATTGTCTGTGTGATTGACTCATCGCCGCAGTGTCAGAGGCTGGCCAGCAGGAGGCCTCGTGGGTGTCGCGTGTCAGTGTGCAGGAACAGCCTAGCTGTGACAGGTCAGGTGGCCAACCCACCTCCCCCCCCCACCCATTTCCACAGACCTTTTTATCCGCCCCCCCATGGACTACCCGGGCAGGTTTAGCTAACAACCTAACTAGTTGGGCCGAGAGTATTTATAGTGCAGGCCTGTCTTCATGCTCAGCCTTGCTGCCGGTTGTGCGTACTGGCCATAATCCACATCCTAGCTGGAGCCGCAGAGGACGGAGAGGGGTGACCTGTGAGCCAGCCTGCTTCTGACAGGAGCCCATTGGCTCGCTTGGTGCCGGGGGGGTGTGGCACGAATGTTAAATGCCACAGCTGCCATCGTCCCCTGGCCAGCTCCCTTTGTCCTTCCCGGCCATCAATGTCTCAGCTGCGTCGCGCCTCTATCAACGAGTCACACAAAGTGTCGGAATAAATCGTCTCTCTGCTCTTAGAACTTAGTTCCCTTTCTTCAGAGCTGACAAGCCAGCACATACATACACACACCTACTTAAAAGTCCCCGCTGAAAGGCTGCCAAGAAACTTTGATTTTGTGAATTTTGTCTTTACGATATGAGGGCTCCGCCCCCCTCCGCCCGGTCATACGCATCAAAGGCAAGACTCTGATCCATTGCATTGACGTCACTGGCCCTTATCTCCTAGCTGCCCTCAGAAGATTAGGTACATCTTATCTTGTAGTGGGAGTAGTTGTGCTGGGCCAGTAGATCATTTTAGGATGAGATGGAGCAGGGGCAGGTTTTAGGAGGATGATGGGGGGGTGCCGGAGGTCCAGCTTTCACCTCTAGGACTTTTTTCCTTGTTAACTCAAAGGGAAGTTTACAGTGTGTCTGGCATGCAAGTGGGCCATAACCCATCGGATGCGGAAGTGATTCAGCGGCAAGGAAGAAGCATCGGAGAGACAGAATAATGCGAGCAGCAGGAGGAGGGATTCAGGATATTAGGAAGTGGGTGTCATATACGTCAACTGAACTGACATCATGAGATTAAAAAAATCAGTGGAAATGGAACGGCATTTGGGAATGGATCACACCCGGTTATCATGCACAATCAACCTAAATATTAATACGCATATTAATAAGTGTAATATGTTAACATTATTAATTTGACGTGTGCAGTACACACAGCGGCTAATTTAGCATTAGCGATGACATCGGGGGCTGGGCAAAGTGACTGTGGATTCCCCATCTCCGCATCCTGAGGACAAGTGGCATACGCATTTAGACACTAATTTCTCTCTCCGACATTCGAGTGGTAGTGTGGTGTGGTGTGGGGGGGGGGTGTACTCTGTTGTCTATGCATTCTCTTCTATCTGAATGACCACACTGCTCTTAGTGTGTGTTAGGGGCCATGCAGGATTTGTGGTTGAGCTGGACCCTGCAGGTTTGTGGCGGACGCCCCAGGACGGGACGGCCCTAATTGCCCCAGGGTTGTCCCCGGGCTGAGGGAGCAGAAGCACACAGAGGCTGGCAGTGTGCTCTGATATCGCTGGATTCCGGCTCTTCTTGGAACAGGAGCTACTCCATTAATCTATCACTGGTCTGCTCGTCTCCTGAAAACGAATTATGCCGCTTGTCTGCCAGAATAAGCAAACGGCGGAACGGGGTGCCGCAGAACTCCCGACTGCAGCCCGCCGTCGTTCTCGCAAGCACTGACGTTAAAGTTTAATCTGCGGTGTGACTCTCTCGTCCCTCCTGTGCAGCGCTTTGCCTTGGCAGTGAGTGGTAGCGCACAAGCGGTCTGCTTGCCCCTCGCCTCTCTCGTCTGTTTCCCACGAAAAAGCATCAGGTGTAATTCCCTGTTCTCTAGACTGTCCTCATAAGGGGCACAAAATAGCACAGTTTGCAGGAGGGGTACCATGGCAGAAGGTGAAAGGGCTTGAGAGATGTGGTGGCTGTGCGTGTTCCGGTGGAGAGGAGCCTGGCGTTGCCGATGTTTCACATGCCACCAGCAGCACTGTCACTAAGGCAGGGGAGAGGAATGGGTCAGAGACCCCCCCTTGTCCATCAGTGGCACCGGACATGCTTAGAGGACTTTAACCATTTTATACGCTAGTCTTATCAGAAAAAATCCTGCTGATGTCAGTCATGTCTTCCTCGCGTCTTCTTTAATCCAGGGCCACAAGACATGTTCATCTCCATCCACCTGAAGTCCCCATTTCGTCCCCCTAGTGTAATATAACCCACACAGACATACGCACACGTGCACGCACACCCATTTACACACCTTTCTGGTGCCACAACGTGAAACCCCTTTATCCGCCTGGGAGGTGGACGGCTCCTTGGTTGCCATGGCGCCCTAATCAGATATCCTCACATGTACCATTGACTGAATCCTTCCCATCACCCAAAATCACTGCATCTGAAATTGGAGGAGACTGTAATTTAATATAAATGGCTGAAATTATTCTTCTCCCTAGATTGAAAATATGATTTAAAAAATCATTTTGGCACTCGTTTTTTCCCCAAACGTGTCTGCTGAATATTTCTGTATTGTTATTTTTCAGCATATGTGTCGTTATATAACACTGTATATACTCAGCGGCTTCCTTATTAGCATTTGCGGCCTCCCCAGTAGCTCTAACGAGTTTGGTCACTCTCTCCTGACCCTCTCCCATTAACGAGGTGACAGATCTGCCGCTTACTGCATTTTCTCTTTATTGCACCATTTTCTGTAAACTCTAGACACTGTAGTTTGGGAAAATGCCAGGAGGGGGGCTGATTCTGAGAAGCTGGGACCCCCATGTCTGGCAGCAACAATCAGGCTACGTTTAAAATCACTTAGATCACGCACCTTAGTAATTCTCATGCTGAGCCAGCCAGGAGTCGAATCTCCGGACTCGCTGTATAGTTGCAGCCATGTGATTGGCTGTTTGGAACAGGCGCGAGCAGGTGTACCTAATAACGTAGCTACTGAGTGTTTTATTGTTTTATGTCGATCATGAGTGCAAGTGATATGAGAAGGATTTAATATTATTGTAGGTATATATAGTAGATAAATATCGCGGAGGAATATGGAAAAATTACTTTCTGCCAAACCCGGGAGGTCATGGTCCCCCTTGAAAAGCTTATTAGACCTGGAAATTTCTTTGAATTGATAGAATTTTTAAGTTTCATGTTTCGTCAGGCCAAGTGGGTCCTGGGCCCTGAGTTTTATGTACCTCGCTGTGGCAGTTTGGCCTGCTAGGACAAATCCCCTACCACCCCAACCCCAGCCCCCCCACCATTATAGGAGTCTGAACTTCAGAAAAGGAGTTTATTCTTGGCAGTGGCCCGAATTTCATCTTAGTGAGGTTTTGGGCCACATTGTCTGCTGCCCGGGGGTTGCCAAGGCGACGGGGATTGTGCCAACTGTCTGTGTGCTCTGTCTGGGGCACACTGGTGTACAGGTACAATCCCCCTGTGTTTCACCTTCAGAGATGCAAGGAGGGATTCACAGGGTGTAACATTAATTCTCATTACAGCCCATACACTCAAAAGCGGCTCATGGAAACTGCAGAGATACCAGTCGGAGTGTAGGCCCTGCATGTTTCTCCTGGCTCTACGCTTGCGATCATGTTGTTTAAACCTTTCCCACCATGAAAACATTTCAGAATGAGTAGAGTAGCTGTGACGTTTCCCCTCAGCTGTAATCAATCAGTACAACATGCCCCGTATTGGACTCAGGAGGAGGCGAGCCAGGATAGCTTTAATGTTGATGGGCAGGTACAGATTTGTGTGTGCCAACCACTCCATCGCTCTGTAGTCTTTCTTCATTAAAGTAGGAAACCACGGCGATTTGGGGTGGCAGCGGTGTAGATCTGGGGGAGAGGATGTTTCATTATCCATTTCCTGAAGGTGAGTTGGCAGGCCGTGTGTAGTTTTTTCATTAATTGTTGACAATGGTGTCACCCGGGGCAGACAAGTTCGAAACGTTCCGTTCGGCCTTATTGGTGGCGCACTCAAATGCGTCAATTTGCGCGGTCTGCCGGTCCATCCTCCCACGTCTTTGCTGGTCTTAGAAACCCCATATGGGTGGCCAGGTAATGCCAGATCCTATCCATCCAAGGCAGTAATCAGCACTTTACTGTAGTTGTTCTGGAAAACTTTCAAACGATGAGCTTAAATCCATCTGTTGAGTTTTGGGAGCATGAAAGCCCGAGGGTTTTGGAAGGGGAAGAGGCGAACCAATAATGGGAAAACAGGGAATCTCTTGGGGACTTTAGAAGGTCTCTCTGCTGGCTAGATCTGTGTTTATTTTTCCAAAGCCCCTAGAGCCCAAAATTACACTTCTCAAAGGTAAACAAGATCTATTTCTAGGCCACCCTTTCTCCTACTTTTCTCTTTTCTAATTAATTTCTTAAACTACGGAGTTGGAAAAGTCTAGCCCTGGAATAAATGTTTCACAGACTGATAGTCAAATATAGTTCTTTCATAACTAATTAGCCAATGCGGAGAAAATACCCCATCTTCCACATGAAAATGACTTTTTAAAAGCCATTTCAGTTGTGGCGTAAGACGGGAAGTGGCATTAAAAGTGACAGGATATTTCTGAGTCATGTTATACAGGTATGATGATGGAACCTTCCTGCTGGTCGGCCAAAGTTCAAAGTGTCACTGAATTACCAGACACGCAGTACTTTGATAGGCAAAAGCTATGCTTTCTGTACCAATGAACATACTTTGCCTGAAGTTACTTTTTTGCGGCGAACAGGGGGCCTCTAAAGAATGGGAGCCCGGCGTAAATGCATAGTGTGAGTGGCGGTAACCCCCCATGGTCCACTCACTGGTTTTCGCCTTTCAGTCTTCCCCCTTTGCGCTCCCCCCCCTGCATTTTCTCATCTTTCCATTGTGGTAGCGGGGCAGATGCTCAAACTACAGCCCCCGCCTGTCACATTCGCCCACAACTTCTTACTCGGCCCATTTAACCACGAAAAAAAAAAGTTCTAGAAAAAGCACTCGACTCCTCTGGCTTCATGGCGCCGCACAGAAGCCTTTGCAGTTCATTAAGAGCTCCTCCTTCGGCACTGGGGGGGTAGTGGTTAAGAAAACCGGGCCCAGTCCCAGTTGACATCTGGTGTGCTGTTCAGCAGGGACACCGCTGTTGTCCCCTTCAGCTGCGTACTTAACCTGCACTGTTTCAATACGCACCCAGCTGCAGTTATAGGAAAACTTTCCTGCTGTCTTGGGATAGGGCAACTATGTGACAGAAGACCAGTGGCTTCTGGCTGGTCTGCCTGAGGGATACTTTTAAGACGGGACATTAAGTTTGGGGACACTAAGGAGCAACCTTGTTCCATCTCTCTCTTTTCAGCTTGAAGCAACATCAGAAGTGAGGATCCATCATCTCACCAACTAATGTTGCCCCCCCCCCCCCACCAGGAAATAGCACAGATCACTGGGCCGGGGGGAGCCTGCTGGACTTATATGGACACACACACTTCCTTTATGATGTCACAGCCGAGGTTCACGTCCCTGGACTTCATCCCAGGGGTACGATCCCTCGCAATCAAAACCACAAGCGACCAACAATATGGACAGCAACACATGAACTTGTGTGATGGAGATACAGGTGACCACTTATATGCCTCTAGAGTCAATGATTTCATATATATACTACCTGAGCTTGGGGATAAGACCAACAATGACAGTCACATAAAAAATACAACTGATGATAGACACCCAGTATGTGAAGACTGCAAACTTAGACCCAGTAATGAGAGCCCATCCCCAAGGAGAAAGCCGCTACACTCTGAGTGGTTTGCAAACCTTCACATCGCTGGTGGCTTCAGCAGTCCAGCTGACTGTGGTCAGAATGCTGGCCTGGAGACCTGGAAACTTGAGGTCACATGACCATTTAACAGGTCATGTGACTCTCTGCTGGCCAAAAAATGTCGGTTTACCGAATTAGTGGGAGAAATAATTGAAGAGGTGTACTCATTCTGATCTTTTGGATTTCTAAAAAAAAAAAAAAAAAAAAAAAAAAAAGTCGTAACAAATGATGTCATGCATAGTATGTACTTTAAACTTGATTTTGTGCAGGGATGCGTCACTTAGGTGAAAAAAAATATATAGATATATAGATATATATTATAAGAAATTATGTTGATATCCGGTATTCTGCACCACATTGTTTCAGGATTGTGTGAGTTGCACTGCATTAAATTCCACTGTAAAATAATTTATAGGTTTACGTCTGATTGAGAGTAAAATGGAATAGTGCATAAGAGCTCTTTAGTTCTGGAGAAAAAAAGTCTGTTATTTTGTTATATAATAGCTTTTGGGTTTCCAAGAAATGGTGAGTGACGAGTGGCTTGCAAGAAGTGGGTGATTGGTCAATTACCAGCACACACTCAGCCCGAAGAACACAGGCGATCGATCCCGTGGATGCTTCCATTTGTGTATTTGTGTGAAAACAAGAGATGAATCCAGAAAGCAGTGTGCCGTTGCCATGGCGTTCTGTTTTGTGTTGTGAAGACACAAAGGCCATCCAAAGATTGTCCAATAGCAGCACCATATGGTACCAGAACCTAAAACACAGTTTCCTGATTTATGCAAGAAGAAACAGATCAGAGAAAAGATCATACATTGAGAGGAAAAAAAATGTTTTATAGTCAATGCAGATTTTTTTCCTGCTTCGTCATCATTTTTACCTGCTCTTTCGTCCTGGGACCACCTTCTGAGGATCTATGAATCAGAGACCTTTTGGTATTAAAAGTGTGAGCATTTGTGCTGACAAAGACCAGGTCCCTGTACAGCCCACCGCTCTCTCGTCAAGGAAGGGTTGTACCGATCTACCGGGTGAAGAGAGCATGGTTTTGGGAAAGTGAATCCCCTTTACAAGAAATGGTCCCTGGACTCTAACATGGACTGGTTAAGCCTCCTGTCTGACCCGCGTCTTCTCAGTCTGCAGTATAGCTGCGGGTGGCATCTTTCTTTGGACAATGACCATTCAGGCCTGTAAAGAAGGGTTAGTTTAACTTAAAGGAGTCATCATCAGTCACTTCCAGTTTTAATCTATACTATATGCAATATACACTATTCCAAAATGCGTGGCGAGTTTTGTCACGTACTAACACTGCGTCATTTTTTTTTAAACCGGTCGATTTTTCAAAGTTCCAGCTTTGGGTTTTGCTTGACTGAGTCCTCGAGTCATTGTATATCCACACATGAGATGCATATTATTTATAAACTCTCTTGTTTAAAAAAAAAAAGTGTGTTTTTGATAATCAATAAACTGTGTACTTGAAGGGCTGACATGGGAGGCTATTTCGTGAAGTGGCACTGTGTGTTCAGATGTTCTCGGTGTCTGTGATGGCCAGCAATCCGTCCTTTTCTAACCTTTCTCTCCACTCGGTTTGTCTCCCGCCCCTATCGTTCTTGTTATGGTGCTCTGACATTAACCGATTGTCAGCATTAGGCTTCTCATTACTTTTAATGCACCCACTATTGGCAAGAAGAGAAATCTGTCACGCTCCGGCAGATACTGGCGGAAGCAGCGCGGCTGTAGCGGAAGACGCGTTCTCGATGGACGAATGGGCTTTCTCATGAAAGAGGGGGCTCAAAGGCCTCTCCCTCCTGAATGGAGACTGCAATCTATCTGTGTCACTGAGAGATACCTGAGGATTATTCTGTAGCCCATGTCACAAATGGACTAGAGTTCCTGTGAGGTACAAAAACTTCCATCCATCCTTTGCTTTTTGTACAAGATACTAGGGAGCCTATTCAGGGCACAATGCTATGGTAGTCCATCAGAGAGCACACACACACACACACACTGGCCAGTTGAGTATAAAGAGTCACAGAGTACTGGTTGGTTGAAACAAAATCTTGGTCTGGACTTTTACTCTCTGGACCTGAACTACCCACCTCTGCATATATGTTTTCGGAACACTATGACCGTGTCACGTTTGTTTGCTTTTTAGATGTTTAAACACCACTGGGACTGCACCATTGTGCTTCTGGCAGTTTTTTAATTAAGCATAGATCTGTACCACTGACCTTTTGATTTAACGTGTTCACAAAAAAGCATGCAGATCTGATGCGGACACGAAAGAATCGATGAGTTTGATTAAACTGCTTTTATTGCGGCAAAGTCAAGCAAGACACAGGCGCTAAGCACCTTGAACTGGACCGTCTCACTCACTTTGGGCAGAAAAGCACAGGAGATATGGCCCTACCAGCACAGGACGCATATCAACACAAGGCGGAGAGTATTTCAGAACATTCCTGTATTTCACGTCCCGCTAGATAACAATGCCCTGTGAGGAAACCTTCCTTAACATTTAGTACTGAACACCAGTCAAGTGCCTATGAATTTAGTCCGTAAAAGCAAACTGGTCTCTTAGAACTGGTCTCTCATGGAGTGAGGATCTCACTGGAGAGAGTGCCAGGGAAGCATACCCTACCTCTCTTGTCATTTTGTAAAAGATGAGGTTGGTTTCTTGTTAAGCTGGAAATTTTCATCACAAACCACTTTATGAATGTAGGTTTTTTTTTTCTCAGATCATGCATGGCATGGGGGCGATGTCTTTTACATCGTCGCTGCCGTCACTGTCATATCCCCCCGACTGAAACTCTGCCGTTACTGAATGTCTAGACAGTCTGTGCCCTTGGTAGGAATCCTCAGCAAAACTCCCTGCTTTTTAATGCCGTTTAAATCTCTGATCTAATTTTTTCCCTTCCAACAGTCTATCTGGAAATTGCATCAGCATATGCCTGTGGATTAATGGCATCAATTATTAAGCTGCAGAGCATCAACAGCACTTTCCAGATTTTGTTGCATTCCCTTAACAGATGGTCAGTTTATTAAAATGTTCGGAATAAATTGAATGTATACATTAATTTCAGAAACAGTATATTTAACCAGCCTCAAAATATGTTTTCGAAACAATATGACCGTGTCACGATTGTTTGGTTTTTTGATGTTTAAACACCACTGGGACTGCACCATCGTGTTTCTGGTAGTTTTTTTAATTAAACATGGATCTGTACCACTGCACCTTTGATTTAGCATGGTCACGGAAATGCATGCAGATCTGACACTGTCACGAAACAATCAGGATGCTTCCCAGCACCAAGAACGCAATGATCGTGCTTGTGGTCTTGGCAAGACCCGTCTTGTTAACTTGCCTCCCAAGAATGAAATTTGGGGCGCAGTGAATCATGGGATTGGTCTCGCTCAGCAAGGCTGCAACCAATGTGTCCTTGTCATGTGGGCCTGGGGCAGGAATGCCATTTGGGGATTTTCACCCTCCTCCATACTTCTGTTCTTGAGTATTGAAACGTCTTTGGCAATGGAAGAGGACGGGAAAAACAAGAACACAAGTACGGTCAAATGCCCTCAATGAATTTGATTAAACTGGTTATATCGCAGCAAGATGAAAGCACCTTAAACCGACCATCCCGCCAAAGCTGCCAGGCTTTCTGAACAACAGTCTGAGCCGATTGGGCAGAAGACTACCAGAAACTGGAATCCTCCAGGACTCAGGTCTGCTGAATGGACGGGAGGTGGGCAGGAAAACTTGGGTGTAGATGATTGGTGGAGACAAGGCATGTGACTCTGCTGGTGGGTATATATTAAGCCAGGGACTGCCATTTTCTGTTGAAGTCCTAAGGAGCACCACCTCTATCATAGAATAAAACAAGTCAGGTACATCAGCGTCAGAACCCTTCTTTTCTTCAGGTGTAGGATTGAATTTGCATTGTAAAAGTATCAAAGAAGAAGTTCTTGAGAATTAATATAGCATCCCTGATGTGTTTAAGCTAATCGATGTGCTATTAACACAATCATTCAGCTACTCTGTACTTTACAGGCATTAAAACCATCCTTTCAAACCTTCTATGAAGCCACTTCTGGGGTATACAGCCCAGGTGGCCATATTGGTCCAAATCTGTATCACCTTCAAGGCTCTTATGCTATTGTTATAAAAGGCCTAAAGGGGGAACCCCAGAACAGATTTCAATGGATATTCCATTACACATGCTGTGACTTTTACCAGAGAATCAATCATTTAAAAAAGGAAATGTTGTGAAAGTCAGAAATGCTTTGTAAGTTTGTGATCTTTTTATTTATGTGTTTATTTGTCTGCAGCTCAAAGTAAAAGAAAATGGAGGAAAAACAGATTGTGCGGTGAAGTTATCACAAAACAATAATAATGAAATAGAGGCTGGATTACTGCATTTCGGAGATGCACCATCGGGAGTCTTGTCCAGGTTGCCATAGAGAAATAATGTGTGACTCTTAAGCTGGACCAGTCTCTTTCAAGTTTGTAACACAGTAACAGCTCAGTAACCTTGTGACATGGGGGGGGGGGGTCAGGATGACCAGCAACCTATCAGGCGTCAGACCCAAACTCCACCCCTAAGCTCGCTCTACACCTATGGGTGCCAAGGCAGAAGCTGGTACACCCAGGAGCAGTGGTTGGCTGGAGGATAGGTCACATGATCACCCTCATGGCCATGTTCATACCTGCTTGTACGCATGGCAAATATAGTTGTATTATTATTCCTAAATTTTACAGACAGAGTTACAGACAGTCCCCAGGTTAAGAATGTCCCAGTTACGGATAACTCATACTTACAAAGGGACTGCCATAAAGCCTATCATATTAAAATTCTGTGTTAAATACAATGGTGCATAATAAGGAACGCACACACTACTTTGTGACACATTGTGTGACACATTGCACGGCTTCATTCACAGTTCATTGGCTCAAGGTACAGTACAATACCATACGTAGTTACTTTCATTATAAGTCTATAATAAAATTATTATTGTTATTATTATGTACTGCATTGTTGTTATTCAGACAGCTAAAATCCGAGGTAAAGACAGACTTAGGGAATGGATCTCGTTCCTAACCTGGGGACTGGCTGTATTATACTGCGGGTCTCTGAGTCATAACTGAGCTACTGCCAGAGATGAACTACCAGACTAAACAATGTCAAAGGTGATATGACAGCATAATACCCAAGCCAGCAGTCTCAACAGCTCCAGATAAAAGGTGTCTTCTTCAGGTGTGGCCATGTTGGGCGAATCCTGGTTCAAGTGAGTCAACAAAAAATTGCTGAAGAAGGTAGGCAGACCACCCCAGGACCAGCAGAACTGGATCATAACAGTGTGAAGAAACATGAGTGGCTCAGAAAGCCCCCCCAGGACATCTCATGGTAGCAGTAAAGACCAGGAGCCCCCGAAGGGAGTAGCCCGCCTCAGGTTGAGTCGTCATTGATTGTGGTTTGGAGCAGATGCCAGCCAGGCATTATTTGGTGCTTGTTTTTTGCAGCCCCTTCAGCTTCAGCTCGGCTCATCAGGAGGATGTGTCTATGCAGCTGGTTATCAGGGGAACCAGATCTGCTCCAGCCTCAGTCTTCAGAAGAGTGCGCCTTAGAAGTGCCTCACAGCCGGCATCGCCAAAGCGCTTTCTGAGTGTCGCTCTTTTTCTTTTTTCAATTTACCACGCCTGCCTCAACTAGATTAAACATCCGAAAAACAAAAGCTCTCCGGTCAGTGGCTGCTTCCTCAGCACGTCAGCCTCTCAGTCTGTCAGACAAAGAGCTCCGTCATGTGACCTTTGTGAGACGCCACTGCCACCTGCGTGCTTTGCGGTGCCCCCCCCACCCCACAATACTGCAGTCAAGCCCTGAGAAGTCCCTCGGGATAAGACGAAAGGTAGGTGAAGGGCAGGCAAACGAACATATAGTGCTAGGCAAGACAATGTGCAAGACAGGGTTAGGGTTAGGGTTACGCAACATGCAAACAACATTCTGAGAAACAATATTAAGTGAATATATAGGTGAATATAAAAAAGTTTATGTGCGACAATAAAAAAACATACTTTTTATAGCAAAGACAGAATGCTTCCCATATTTATGTCCCGCTTTGAGAGAATTCCTGAGGTTTCACACATGACTATCCTTTGACAGATCCCGGTTTCCTCTTAATAAGGAATGGGACACTGTGTTAATAGCTGAAGCAACATCATAGGCCAACAATTTCTTATCAAAACTTCTGTTAACAGTCACTGCTAGCTGTGTCCTCAGTCACTGCTAGCTAAGTGAACAA
>JAODKM010000040.1:3978368-4004290 GCA_026780845.1 Petrocephalus sullivani
TCCTTTCTAAACCACCCCCCCCCCCGCCCCTTTTTAGCCCACCACCCTGAGTCGTCAGCAGGTGAGTGCGCTCAGATTTTCCCAGAAACAGGAGAATGTTAAACCAGGCGTGCCCGGCGTCACAGAGAATTGCACTTTCGAATGGGGGGCAAATTATAATACACTGTGGCACGTGTTGTGTTTTCATTCCGCTTAATTTTTCAGTGCTAAAAGGATCATAATTGACATAATCATGGCCCGTGACACGATTGGTGCCCGTGATGTATCAGATCACGTGACGTCGAGGTGTGCCACTGAGCCGCTAATCATGATTACACACTCTCTCCATATGAACCACAAATGGCTTGTAATGCTGTAATCATGCTAATTCCTGGGCTTTTTCACCAGCCCGTGTTTTTCTGTGACATGCAGTGAATTTACCTGTTGGGGTGGGGGGCACAACAAAGACTGTTGATTTAATTCCCAGGAGGGGGGTGACTATAGTTTCTTTCAGCAAGGCACTTAACCTGAATTACCCCAATAAAATATCCCCACGTCTATATGGGGAGCGATATGTCCCTTTGGATTTAATGACAAATAATTCAAATGTATCATTCTGCGCAACGCCACAGGAATACAAATAGATACTCAGATTTGTTGCTGTTAGACTGCAGCAAGGGCACCTCCTGGCTCAAACCCGCAACCCTCTGGCCAGAAATCCCACCGGGAGCTTAACAGCCACCCTGAAGACCAACGGAAGCCCCAGCATGGTTTGGGGGAGGCGGGCAGGGGGAGGGACTGAACTGTGGTAGACCGATGGCAATGATGAAAACAAGGTGCTGGCAGCCGACAACAGGCACCTCAAGGGCAAACAGCGGGCTCCTCCTTCTCGCTCAGGACAGGCCTGCAAATCGCAGCTCTCCCATATGCCCAGAGGCACAGTGCCTCCCCTGGCTATCAGGCAAATTGCAAATGCAGAGGGGTATGTAAGGAAAGAAGGATGAATTACAGGTAATTAGGTGCATGTCTGCGTGTGTGTGTGTGTGTGTGCGCCCTGGGATGGCCACGCATCCCATCCACAGCGTACCCCAGCTTTATGGATAGACTCCAGACTCCCCACAAGCCTCTGAGCGGCTGGAGGTTGGATGGATAGATATGTGGCAGTTTGCTCACCCACGTGATCCTCCAGCTGTGTTAAAGCAAGCAGCCTCCATCCTGGATGCGAGCCTTCTGTGGGTGATGGCGGGGTGATGCGGGAAAGGAGGCGGTCGCCATAGCGACCGACCCCGCCCTCGAAGGTGGGAGGCAACCCCACTTGCTTCAGCCTGGCTGACTCACCTCCGCCGCGTGTCAGCGTCCCGGCTGATGGCTGCTTATTCAGCGCCTCTCTGATTCATGAAGGCCCAGCTTGGGGGGAGCGGCGTGACAATGCCTCATGGCCCCCGCCCGACAAACTTGCAGGCACCCGGCTGCTCGCCGAAGCTGGTTTACGTCTCGACGCCCCCGTCTGGAATGACCGTGTAACTGTTTTCTTTTTCTTTCTCGCTAACAGGGCGCTCCGGGTTATGGTTTAGCAATGAGAACAGCTCAGGTCCCCCACCCCCGGACACAGCTGACTGGTATAAAACCGGCCCCTGGGATGCCATGGATAATTGGCCCAGCTGAGAGATGGAAGGGGGCAGGGTGGGGGGGGGGCACTGGCTTTTAGCAGGTGCATTTTGCCAGCAGATGCGACGGATCGAAGCTCAGCTGGCCGAGGAGGGGGGCACTGCTGTAGTTGTGGAGTCAGCGAGCTGCAGCACGGAGCAGAGAAACCGCAGGCCATCTGGCAGAGACGCATCAAACCGCAGCAGAGCGCAGGCCGTCTGACAGGAACGCATCAAATCGCAGCAGAATGCAGGCCAAGGAACGCATCAAATCGCAGGCCGTCTGGCAGGAACACATCAAATCGCAGCAGAGCGCAGGCCGTCTGACAGGAACGCATCAAATCGCAGCAGAGCGCAGGCCGTCTGACAGGAACGCATCAAATCGCAGCAGAGCGCAGGGCGTCTGACAGGAACGCATAAAATCACAGCAGAGCAGCGCAGGTCAAGGAATGCATCAAATCGCAGCAGAGTGCAGGCCGTCTGGCAGGAACGCGTCAAATCGCAGCAGAGCGCAGGCCGTCTGGCAGAGACGCGTCAAATCGCAGCAGAGCGCAGGCCGTCTGGCAGAGATGCATCAAACCGCAACACAGCACAGCATGCATTGGGGCACCAGGGCATGGGGAAGTACTGACTGTGCAGGCCGTGAAATTATTAAGCTGCATAAGGGGGAGGCCGTTCCGTCACCAGGACGGCACCTCCCACAAGTGATAAGCTCACGTCACAGTGCGGAAATGTTCTCCAGAAAAAGCCCTGCATGCTCTCTGCTGTGTTGTGCAGAGACTAACCAGCACCTCCGTTTTCCCCCGTCCAGGCTGTACCCCTGTCCTGTGCCCTGTGATAGAATGGCATCCCATCCTGGCTGTATCCCTGCCCTGCGCCCTGTGCTGCCGGGGACAGGCTCCAGGGGCCCTCAGACCCTCACCAGGATAAAGGTCAGAAGATGGACGGATCTTCTCATCTCATCATATTGAACACAATCTGCTTTTTCCTTCTGGTATCCCTTATTTATGGCCCTAACACCTCTGGTCCATGGGTCCCGTGTCCCTGTTATAATCAACATAATTAAGGGATGGGTCAGGTCTTCTTTAGATTCGACATAATTTAATCTACAGCAGTGACATTCTCAACAGTTTTCAGTGCTTCTGGTTTGGGGGGGGGGGGGGGCTGACAGGCTTGTTAACGAGGTCAGGGGTCAGAGATTAGATAAGTCATCTGTACTCTGCGATGTTCGGCACTGGATCTGGATGTCATCGCTGTAGAGGAAGCTGAGTTTGTGACAGATTTCCTTTTGGGTGTGTGTGTCCGTGTGTGTGTGCGTATAGATTTGTAATTATTATATTGTGGGTCTCAATGGAGAATGGAGAACAAATGGAGAATCCCCATAAAAACATGAATTCATGGACTCTGTGTGTGTGGGGGGGGTTGCATAGATCACATTTGATGACCAAAATGTCCCCAAAGTGTGATAAAACCTGAAATTTCCCTACTCTTGGGGACATCTTTTAAGGTCCCCATTTGGATAACCTCAATTATATAAAAATCTGTGAATGCAATCAAAAAACTAAAAATGCCAAAAGTCTTGTATTTGTGTGTGTGTGAGAGAGAGAGAGAGAATATATAGGTGTGTGTGTGTTACACCAGGTCAACCAGAGACTGCAGTTCAATAAAATCAAACTGAGTCGAGCTGGGATGGCTCCGGGACATGGGAAGGTGGGAGAGTCATGGTGCCGGACATGAAGTTAGCGAAACCCATTGCTGGGACCTGTCAGTGCTCAGACTCATGAAAGCGAGACTCTTATGGTGCAGAATGATGTGTCGCCTCGCTCCACTTTGCATTTTAAAAAGTCCATTCAGTGCAGAGCTGGCTTTCTGCTAATGGGAACCATCAATGATACTTCATACTGAATCCCCAAGCTAGACAGGCCACAAGCACCTGCTATGGAACTAATGTCTTCTTTTATCTGACCCTGGACCGTCCTTCTTCAGTCATGGGGGCCAAATAATTTTCCCTTGAATTTTACTGATGTCTAAAGCCTGAATTTTGGACGCGGTCGTACATTTCCGCTGGATGTGGGCCGGGCACGATCCACCAACTCACCTGACGCGAGTGAATTCAGTTCAGAGGAAATTGCTTATCCGTCAAAGCTAAGAGTAGCGACATCTGAGGCGGGCACAGCTTTGATATAGAAACGTACTGTGTTTACATAAGCATAGGTACTCTATGTCAGCGATCAGATGAAGGACATGCCCCCCCTCCCAGCCTCCCTGGAGCTCCGCTAGCTTTTTCTGTCATGTGTCAGTAAGAGAGGTCAACAAAGAGACTTGACTCTGACTGGGGAGCTTTGGAGTCAGCTGTTTCAGCGGTTTTAATTAGGGGTGGGAGTCGTTTTTAATTGTTGCGATGCATCGGAATCACGCACCTCCGACGTTATCAATTCCTCTAACGGTTCCTCCGGCGTTGAGCGCAACTTGAATTCTACATCATGTAGCGGGAGAAGCGGTCCAAGGCGCGGTTGCATTTTAGTAGGAAAGACGACCGTCGTGCAGTTTGTAACCAGTGCAAAGCCGTTTAAACTTGCAAGGGTGGTAACGCTAGCAACATGCTTAAACATTTAAGCTCTCAACACAGCATTCAATTCCAACAATGCCATGTGTTCAAATCGTAGCGCGCCGTGGTCTCCAAAGACGCGGGTAACTTTAACTGCGGTGCCTTTTCCCTACATGCGCGAATTTTCTGAAATGTAAATGAACTATGTAGTACATTTGTTTCACCCATTTTAGAAGATGACAGATATGGTGACAACAATAGCTCCTCTAAGGCAGCTCCGGAAAGACAAACCCCAGTCACGCTCACTGTCCAGGCAGCAAAGACAAACCCCATTCACTCTCGCTGTCCAGGCAGCACAGTTTAATGCGGAGGATGAGATTCGGTTCTGACAGCTAATAAAACAGCTGCTTTTGGTGCTGAAAACTGCATAAGACTACTGTTTTTATTTTATAAATATGTAGCTAACCAAGTCTAATTATATGTCCACAAAATTATAATCAGTGATAAATTAATTTTGTTATTTTCATTATCAATAATCAATCAATAATCGATTCCCATCCCTAGTTCTTATACCCACAGGCCAATAGGTGGCAGCTGGGCTGGGTGTTTTTCTCTCTCTGTTACATTTAGCCACCTAGAAAGGAGAACTGATCGTGAATTGGTGACATAATTCATAAGGCATAGTGAAAGGACTAGTTAGCCTTCTACATTATTATTATCTCAAGTACTAATCAGTGCAGTCTATCATTATATCGATATACAAAATTACATGATACAAGCTTCTCAGGCTTGTTTAAATCAGGATAAACAATTTGAACTATCTCCCCAAAAATGAGTTATTGACTGTAGGCATTACACACAGGATTTCTGAACCTTGGCTTCTTAACATTTAGCAAGAGGAGCAGAGACTGAGGCCAGCCAGAAACATATAGCATTGCTTTTTTAAACGAGAAGAGAGCCTGTTTCAGAATGTATCTCTGCTCCTCACCATCCAAAGCCCCTCGCCCCCAGCTAGCCCTGCTCCACCTCCCTCTCTCCTCTGAAGATACTTCTTCTGGAAACATTTGTTTATCAAGAATGAGACAGAAAAGGTCCAGAAGGTTCCATACCTTCCCAGTAAAAGTTACTAACTTTCACAGACAGTTCTGAGGTCATAGATGATACCGTGGTTGTCTAAAACCAACAACCCATGCCCTGGTACCAGAGAACTTGCACACTGGACTTTTAGGAGGTGTTATCTAGGTCAGATGGTAGCTAATTAGTCGGTAAACTTACTGGTGTGTTCGAAACACTCTTAGAAAACAACGACAAAAATGGCGGTGTTCATTCTTACAGGTCAGATCGGCAGCGCAGAACTGAGCAAAGAGCATCCGCTACTTTAAAGATTCCTCATGATCGCTGCTTGTCGTTAATGCAGGGGGTGATTTGGGGGCCCCCACCACCTAAATCAAGTGCTCTTGTTATGTGTTATGTAAATGTCCCTTGCTACGCAAACTAGCAGGTTGTTTCCTTTGGAGCGGGCTGGGGGTGTAATGGCACAGGAATCAGTGGCAGCTTCCTGGGGGGGAGGCGGGGCCACGAAGGGCGGGGGAACGCAGAAGGAGGCGGCGGTTTCGTCGTTTCCAGGAATGGGGGCATGATGCAAGTGGCGCGCAACCTTCCCGCTAGCGGAGGGAGGACGAGACAGGTGCGGAGCCGGCTGCCGTCGGGCTGTCAGAATCAGCCAGCAGGTGGCGTGGCAGTTAAGAGCACTAACATGACGGCTGCAGGTAGGGTTCTTCTGTTGTACCTTGGAGGGGGCTGTTAGCTTGGGCTGTTGCAGGAAGGCTAAAACTCTTTGCTTAAAGAAAAGTACATTTTCAAAATGAGAACGGCGAGAACTTGCCATCTGCCGTGCGTCCCTCGTTCTCAACAACCCGAGATGTCTTGGTAATAACTTGACATGTTTTGTCGCATCCTGCTTGGCGGTCCCACCCTCTTTGCGGCTCAGCCCAAAACCATTGCCAGAATGCAATTTCCCCCCCCCCCCCCCCGTCTTATCTAACAAAGTCCCACCTTTGACGCACAGGCGGGGTGGTTGAGGACACCTCCATCTGGCAGATAAAGCTCTCTCGCCCCAGAGGACGCCGGTTTTTGGGTCGTGAACCTGCACGCTTGTGACGAGGTCATGGGACCGTAGGCAGGGGACAGCTGAATTGTTGCAGTGCTGATTACAGCCGTGCCAGGAATAGACGACTTTAAAACACTGTGTTTCTCCTGTGCAATTCAGAGACCGCAAGCACGGAGGTCACTGAAAAGGTCCGTTTGCATCACAGATGAATGGATGTGACCCAGTTCAGTCCCACAAGGGAGCACTGATGCTGTACCTTTGGCACGTTAGAAGTAAACAGGAAAAATGATAAGTTTCTTTGAACAGAAAATGTGACACCAGAGGCCTTAAAATCATACAGTGGCATCTTTGCTTAATGTGATCGTGGCGGTGAGTCAGGTAGGTATTAGTGTTCTGACACTTCATTCATTTCCGTTTACACCAGATCCCGGGTGTTACTCATTGGTCACTTTATTAGGTACACCTGCTCGTTAATGCAAACAGCCAGTCATGTGGCTGGAAGTATAGAGCAGGCAGACAGGGTCCTGGCCGGCTAAGCATTAGAATTACGAAGGCGTGTGATCTGAGTGATTTTAAACGTGATGTGGTTCTTAGTGCCAGATGTAGTGATGCCCGCTTCTCAGAAACAGCCCCCCCCCCCTCCTCCCTTGAGTTTCACACACTAGTGTCTAGAGTTTACAGAGAATAGTGTAATAATCATAAAATGCTTCATTAATGACACAGGTCAAGCGGAGGATTTCCTAAAGCTATAAGGAAAAGCCACAAACGCCCAAAATAACATCTCAGCACATAAGTGGCGTGCAGAGAGGTACCTGCCCAGTACTAGGAAGGTACACTTAATAGATTGGCCACAGCATGCATATACATTAATAGACGCTCATAGACCAAAATGCCTGTTTCAGCGTTCCGCTGTGGGTTACTGTATGTCTTCTTACCTCCTTGCCTGTCTATTTGCTACTTTTATTATCTTTATTATTATTATTTATTATCTATTATTATCTACACCTCTGTCACAGCACGCACTGCACACACAGCACGCACTGCACACACGCAGCTGGCCACGTCCCTGACCACACTCCTGATTGTGCAGGCCTCCAGAAGCCCCCCCCGAAACCGCAGTGCCCACCTGGGCGAAAAAGCCGGATGAAATGTTTCCAAATCGCAGCTGTCTTCCGCGATATTTATGATGCTTTCTGCCAAATGCAGGCGCGTGAGTGTATTAGCGGGGACCCGCTGTGCTCCCAGCCGCCCGGCACGGCAGACAAATCGCTCCGGCGGAGGCTCTTAAACTTTCCGTCTGTCCGCCCAGATCCATCGCAGGCCTTCAAAGACGCTATAAGCCAGTGGCGGTCCAACTTAAAGGAGCCGCTGAAATGAATCACTTACCTGCAGGAAATGGAAATGTAAGTTTTTTTTTTTTAGCTTAGCGCTAACAGCGCCGTACGGCTTCGAAAGTAGCTGGATAAATAACGTTGAGGTCCGGACCCGCCGGCATGTGGAGAACAAGGCGGACAGCGCCCCCAGCGGCGCCATCCGAGCGTGACAGCTTAGCGTCTTTTATCTGTTGTTTTTTTTCCGGCTGCTGTGAAATGATGGGATTTTTTAAATTGAAGCTTCACTCTGGTGGGGGGGGGGTCCCTAGGATATTCACGCACTTTTTTTTTCTTATTGGTCGGTCATTTAAAGAGTTGGGCAGGTGACTTTTGGTAGTTATGTGAAGTTACCTGACTTGGCGCCTGCCTAGGGCATCCACACTCCCCACATTAAACACATACATCAGTATTCGGCTAGTTTTCGGGTTAAAGTGCCTCTTCGTTCTGCAGGCTGAGGGCAGATCTGAAAAAGTGAGTCCACGGGAGCGGAGGGAAGGGACCGTGCAACATCAGCCAGAAGCAGCTTCCATCAGATCCTGGAGCTGCTGAATCTGGACTCGGGGGGCTGCCTGTAGGCGACCGTGGTGCACAGAGGCCCGCCTCATGCCTGTTCCCCTTTCACGTGGCTGGCTGCTCGCTGAAGCGACAGCGATCATGCTCTCGCTCGAGGGCGTGACAGCAGTTCTCCCTCTCTGCCTGAAAGCTGGAACTTTCCTTGGCACCGGGAGACTGTCGGATCACTGCCTTGGTACAAGCGTGAGAAACAGAGGAACGTTTTCACGAGTACGACACACAGCTTTCATACTGCATATTTCAGAGCCCTGTCGCCCGCTGCAGGGCATGCTGGGAATAAACTCTGCTCCTCCTTTCCGTGCTGCAAATTAAACACCAGACGGGGTCTCTCTGTTTTGCCAGTGAGTTCCCATCCCCAGGGTAGCAAAGCCTCTCTGTCATCTAGCATCCCGCCAGATCCCCGCACCCTGCCGTCACGTTCTCCACTCCGTTCCTGTTCATTCCTTAACCCCTCGAGTTCTGACTACAGGACAGCAGGGGAATACAGACACGCTTTCACCCAGTGACCTTCGTCAACGAAACCACCCCGCTCTGAAACGTGGTCCATCTGCATTCACCCTTTTAATTATTTGTTTCTAAAATAATAATTCCCTCAACCCTGAGTAATTAGCAACGGGGGCTTGATTTCCTTGATAAAAAAAAAGGCACATATGAATTCGAAAGGGATAAATTTCAGAGCATGCTGGCATATTGTTTGCATAATCTCTGCTTTGCTGTCCTTTTCAGATTGGAGTGCTCAAGCCAACACACATTTTTTTTCCAAAGTATTCCTTTATATGGTTTCAGATATTTTAACAAAACGATCTTTGATTAAAACCTTATGATCGTTTGGTCTTTTGGCTGAAGTGCAGGGCTGGATCACCAGATAATTATGCACATTCAAATGGCCTCTTATTACGGTCTCCATAAGTGGACCACCACACTTCTCTGTGCAGCTCATAAATTAGTGTAATATCTCTGAGAAAGTATAAAATGAGGTGCGGGTCTTTATTAAATGCCAGTTCAGTTTAATAGGTTCTTCTTTAAAAAGCTTACAGTATTGGCTTACAGCATCTTTGGACTTCAGGTGGAGTGGGTTCTGGGTGCGAGCAGGGGCGGGGCCAGGGCTGGCCACAGCTGAAAGCTGATTGGCCTGCAGGATGCCCCTCCCCCATGACTCACAGTTTCTAAACATATGGGTGGAAGATTTTGTTGAGGGAGACAGGAAGGGATTGCCCCATGGAGGGGGGTGCTGATGGACATGTGTATTCAAAGGGGGGGGACATAATCTCAGGACTCTTATTGGCAGATTGGAGAACAGGGGTTGGAGGGAGGGAGGGGGGGCAGGCTCCCAACCTTTTCATATCATAACCCTCTACACTCCCTGCTTACACACACACATATGCACACACACACGCGCACACACAGACACACACAGGCACACACACACGCACGCACACACAGACAGTGCTCTCGGTGTCATAAATATTTCATTTTGTGCTTCTGAAACTGGTTCCTCTGCATGTTAACTAGGATGTTCTGCCCCCTTTGAAAAATGGGCCCCTGTGAAGTTAATGGATTCTGCCTAAAAAAAATTAAAAAATACGAAAAATAAGGAAAGGAAAGGATGATCTAAGTTGCATGACTCCCTGGGAGACTCTGGGAGTGGGGGGGGCGGGGGGGTTGCTGTATTTCGCATGCTTCAATTCAGCTCCCATTTTCAAAGCTTGGCCGTATCCAGACTTATGGCGCCGCCCTGCTGTTCAGACGGGGTAGCCAGCCGCTTTCCATGCAGCTGTGTGCACTGCCGAGCACCTGGCCGCCAAATCTGGGTTCTCGCCTCTGCGCCTAAACCGAATAAGAATCGTGTGGTGACTAACCGTGAGTGGGGAGCACAGGAAATACCGCCGGGCTGCCGTGAATCCATGCGACCGCACGCTTGCCATGCCCAACTCGCATCGCCGTGCCCAATACCCCAGCAATGTGGAGATGTTGCAGGTGAACACGGCCACCTGCGACCCCCCACCCCCCAGCGAGCTGCGTGGGTTGCTGGTAATTCCCCGCGGCTTCTTGCAGACACGCTGCATTATCCAGTGAGCACATCTCGTCCCATCGTGCCTGACGGAGCCCCGGGCTGCTGTAATGTATTGTGATGGTGTTTCCTGCGGCAGGAGAACAGTTACAGCCAGGCGATGCAGCACAACAAACCTGTGTTTGCTGGCATGGGAAATAAAATGAAACATTAATGGTAATACTTTGACAGGTGAAGAGGGGTGCTGAGGGGATTGTTTGGCAGGCTAAGCCACGAGGGTACAAGCATACAGCTTGGAGTCCAGGCTGTTCCTAAAGTTTTTTTGCGCACCCACTTCTTCCAGCTGAGCCCAAACTCTTCTGGACGGACTGAGCGTCACAGCATAGATGCCCTGGGATTCAGCTCCTCCGTGACCATCACCCTCGGCCTGGCCTGAAGTCCGCCACTCGTTCCCGCATCCCTGCCGCAGCGCTTGGGGTGCTCTCTTAGCCGCGGGGCAGCCTGGCCATCCGAGAGCCGTGAGATCCCTAAGCAGATCCTGACTGTGCCCTCAGACAGTGGCCACCACTAAAACCACGGATTTGTGCGGGGCTCCCTAATGGTCACAAACAGTCACGGCACTAAATGTTAAAGAAACACAACCCTTATTTAGGAGATGTAGAAGCAGTATGTTCGGCAACCATCAACCATGTTCTGCACTAGCTAGCTAGTTCGCTAGTTCTCTCTCTCCCCCTGCATATATTAACCGACTAATTCACGTCTTGCCATGTCTCAGACTGTGCTGCGCAAAGCATCCAAAGCCGTGTCTTCTTTACTTAACACTTCACTACCTCAAAAACACAAAAATCGCTTTCTCTGTCGACGCGATCCTCTTGGACGTGAATTTCACAAAGTCGGAAAGTTCCACAATAACAAACATTGCAAAGAAACACACGTAATAAAGCGCAGGTGACTTATGTGCAGTGCTTTCCAGAAAGTTCCAGTTTCAACCGAAATCCACAAGAGGCATCCGGCCAACGATCTGTGCGTAAACCTGCTAGTCGTGGCGCCCTCCGGAGGTGTCTACAGGAATCTGACGTGGCTTCGTGTCGCGGCTGCGTGCGAGCAAGCAGTGTAACAGGCAGCGTGAAACGCCTGAGTGGCGACCAGACTCCGTGAGCTTTGACGGGCTGGTCCGCCCAGTGCCAATACCTTTCTCACAAATCCTCAATTTGAAAAATAAATTGCTTTTCTGTGCCTGGACGGGCACGGAAAGCGAGCTCAGGTACGTCGGCTCGACTTACAATGCCACATCCGTCAGGGGAGCACCGGACACTCCATCCGAATATGTGACTGTACGCCTCGTCGCTGAAAGGTCTCTCCTAGGAGGTACCACACGGTTGTTTACCCACTTAATTGGATTGCTAGGCTTTATTAGGGCTGCCATTAATCAAACGTCACCGCTAAGGGGGAAAATGAACTTAGCATCCTGTCATGTTGCCTTCTCTCCACGGTTAGAGAGACGCTTAAGGGGAGGCCTGTGCTTCCATGAGCAGATAAATAACGGCACTCACCGTCTTTGTAGTGTGACATCGTGGCCCCGTTCTCAGAGCCCACACACACCCAATTTAACATACCCGTCGCTGATATACAGATGTCTATCCTGTCTCTGGGGCGCCGTGTAGATTGAAACTCAAACATCCTCATTCGTAGGGGTCAGTTCGAGGCTGTAAGGGGGTCAGCAGGAAGGAAGATGGCCAGGCCTCCGGAGTGTGTCATTGGTGAATGTGGGTCAGAGTCCCGCCCACACAAGAAGTGGGCGCCCCACTGCAGTTGTTGTGGTGCAGAGCTCGGGATGGGGCTGTGGATTTAAATCCACATCGAGGAAGGGAGGCCGCCTTCCAGCGGGCAGGCGTCTGCTCTGCCGAGGTTCGTGTAGCTGTGTTTCTTAACGGGGGTGGGGGGGGGGAGACACATCGAAATGAAGACGAGAAAAAAAGTCGACAAAGGCAGCAAAGAGTCACGGGAATTTCGAGAGATTATACAGTGCGTATAAAGCCGGGAGGCGCGCGAGCCTACAGCCGCAAACATCTCGATCTTCTGTATGATCATTTCCACACCCCGGGAAACGAGCTGGGAAGAAAACTCCACAAGGGAAGGTGTCAGTGTACTAGGCTGATCTTCATCTCATACCCGGCCCGTCAAGAAACGTTTTCCGACAATATGGGCGTCACACTGAGCGAGCTGGAAATAGGTCACGCTGCTCCCAAGTGCCAAAGGCACCTAGACGTGCTGCTTCACTGCAGAATCACTCTGCCGCAAAAGAACAACACAACAAAAAGGCCCCAGACCAGGACGGCCTCTGTCAGATCTCACAAGTGTGACCGAAGGGCTGAATTACTGTTATTTCTACACTTTGAACTGCGTAAATCCCACTGACACGATCAAGGGACCGACTTCACGGTCCTGAAAACTCGGAAACCAAAGCTTAGATCTCGGCTGCCTTTCGTCATTTCTACGTCAATTTGTTTAAGAGAAATTTTACTGATTTATATATAAATATATAATATTTTATGTGGACACCGTATCATAAAAGACATTCCCTGACATTCAACTTCATCAAAAGCAAATGAGTGATATTTTTTAAATGAGGTCGACCGTAGGAGCAGAGATCACCTCGTTTGCAAGTCGACGCCCTCCTCTGGTCAAGGAGAAATTGGTTGGTTCATTATGCAGACATTCTGCCTGCGAAATGCCCTTGACACTATAGGAGAATCATACTCAATAAAGCACTATGGTGAATGACAACATGTCCCAAAAACCAGAGGGTCATGGGAACACCCCGGATGGGATGGCAGCCTATCCCAATACTCATTCTCACACGCTTCAGGCAATTTCGGAGGCACCAATTTACCTGACTGCATGCGTTTTGGCCAGGTCCCTTCAGTACAATACTCATAATAAAGATAATAATAATTCATTAAATGAGCACTTTGCAGAAACTGTGTGAGGATGGGTTATATATAAGCATGAACGGGAGAGAATTTGTGGCTCCTGAAGCGAGCAATTCACCAGCAGTGGTCACCTGAGGGCCATGAACGTCAAACAGGAAGTTAGGATGAGGGCTAGCAGGATGAGCCGCACTCAGAGTGCGTCCTCATGGCGGCCCGGGGAGGGGGGGGGCAGGGGCTGGCCATAAATGAAACAGCGTCAGCGACAGCAAAACATGCTGCTGTCTATCTGCTTGTCATCTCCGCTGCAGCTGGAGGGGGGGACTTTCACACGTCACCTTCCCACTTAAGAAGTTCTCCTAGTGTCAGGAACTCAATTTATACCCTTCAACCCCCCACCCACGGAGATGGTACGTGCCGAGGAGATATAAGCATCTCTCTTTGCCCTAGCTGGGTAATTGTTGCTGTGGACTGGATACAGTGTAAGTGCTTGACAGGTCTCCTGTGCCTCTATCCACTGGTAAATGTCACGGAACGATAGGCTAGCCCCCAGGGCCAGCCCCCTCACCATAAAAAGCTAAAGAAATGGTACCTTTTAACTCAGCAGCAGTGCAAAAGGAGTAGTTAGCTCACTGTAACCGTAACCTCAGGGTTGGGCAGCTTATTGAAGTCATTAATGTAATAAATGTATAAACTCTTCATGTCCATTTTTCAGCAATATGTTAAAAGAGAAAACATTTAATGTTAGTTGTGAACCAGCACCCCGTGCAAAAACAAGAAACCCAAAAATATCCCGGCTACTTCTCCTCAGCTCTGTGACATTTGGATACGTGAGCCGGACAAGCGGGTAGAGAGCAGCGAGTAACGAGGGCTCCGGAAGTCACCCAGCAGGCCACGCACGAAAGCAGAGGAGAAGTGTGGAAGCCAGGGAGGCCGAAAGCTGGGCAATTCTGTCCGCCGCGGGGACCCAATCCCAACCCGAGAGGCCCTGTAGGCTCAACCTAAGGACGGGAAATTGTTTTAGTGAATTATTGCAGCTTGTTAGACCTGGAGCCCAAGATAAGGCCCTACGGGAAGGCTCTAGTGCTCCGAGGGACATTATCTCGCCTCTTTCTGCTTGATTGTAATGTATGTGTCTGTCCAAGCCAATGCTCTGCGTTATCGTTCCTCAGCTGTCAGCACCTCCACGCCTCCTTCTTCGGTTTGGACGGCCATCGCGTCGAGGCTGATGCGCCGGGGGACAAGGGGGAGGTGAGGTGGGGCCCCAGTTTGCGGTGGAGGGAAGGGAATGGTTTCTCAGGTATTGTGCCGATCAGTCATAATTATGCTCTCTGGTTCCTATCCTATCTCAGTTTTAGCTCATTCAACCCACAGGTATAATGGATGATCCTCAGAAGTTGGAGACCGCGTGTCTTCAGCAAGGTGCCTCTGATGACTGAGCCCAACCATCGTCCTCGCTGCCGGCATCTGGAACCACCTGGACTCTGTGACTCAGGTCTTCCCTTCTGGTTCCAGGCTTAAGTATTACTCCCGGGATTTAACCACCACCTGGCCCCCGGGCCTGAAATGGCCCTTCCGCAGGGGGTGGTAGTAGGCCCACTCAGGTCGGGAAGGAGCCGCATATCGCATATCTTGTTTCAGACTCTAATGAAGGACAGGGTCCCAAAATAGCCCTGTGGCATTAAAAATGGAAGTAACCAAGTAAGTAACACTGAACAGCGTAACAGCGATCATCTCACATGCCTTATCACGTGGATATTCCTCTACATCCCGCACCCTCTGATTCTCTTCCATCTCTCAAACATTGTGCTGATCCTCCCCCCGTGTGAGACCTGCAAGTCTTCATTGCCAGCCCAGCTACAAGCCCAGCTCCAGGCCCAGCTCCTGGTCCAGCTCCAGGCCTAGCTCTAAGCCCAGCTCCAGGCCCAGCTCTAAGCCCAGCTCCAGGCCCAGCTACAAGCCCAGCTTCAGGTCTAGCTCCAGGTCCAGCTCCAAGTCCAGCTCCAGGTCCAGCTACAGGCCCAGCTCCTGGTCCAGCTCCAGGCCCAGCTCCAAGCCCAGCTCCAGGCCCAGCTCCAGGCCCAGCTCCTGGTCCAGCTCCAGGCCCAGCTCTAAGCCCAGCTCCAGGCCCAGCTCTAAGTCCAGCTCCAGGTCCAGCTCCAAGTCAAGCTCCAGACCCAGCTCTAGGCCCAACTCCAGGCCTCGCTCTAAGCCCAGCTACAGGCCTAGCTCTAAGCCCAGCTACAGGCATGGCGGTGCCCTCTGGAGTTGTCTGCTGTAATCTGACGGGAATTTGTGCCGCGGCTGCGTGCGAGCAAGTGATGAGAGAGTGCCCACGCTTTTCATAAACTTTGGAATCGGTGCCCACGCAGAGTACAAAGCACCAGTGCCGGATCCTTCCTGATTCTTACAATGGGATTACGTCCCCATCTTTTGTTGGATCAAAAAAAAAAACCTAAATTAGAACAGCCTTTACAGCACGGCCCTCGCCTGAGCCTGCTGCTTGGAAAGGGGATAAGCGAAATGTCAGGTGGCTGGAGCCGTCCAATGAGAACTCGACGTCTCACAGCCCCTCAGCGCCGCAGCATAAAGACAAACAAACAGTACTGTTATGGGCCTTTTGAGGAGTCCATGTAATTGCATGAACTAACCTTCATGTTTCCACCTCCCATTGGTCACACAAGTTCACTGCAGTGTCCCTGCTCTCTCTCTCATTCTTTCTCCCTCTTCTTACTTGTGCATGGAATATTCCCAAGGATGGATGCGAGCCAGGAGAGACGCTGAGAGTCCCTGCCCTGTGGATGCGTCACCTTCAGAAGGTCCTTTTGGCTAAAGGGGATTAATGGAGTTATAGACACGTGCTGAGATTGCACTGTGTGCCCCCCCCCCCACACACACACACCCGCCCCACACCCGCACCCACCACCTACTTGGAGCTGCTCTCGGCTCAGCCAACGCACCAAATTACGCCATGGCACGGGGGCGAGGCGAGTCTCGACCTTCATGAATATTTACCCATGGCCCTCTTCTGCCCACACCATCGATTCCACCGCCTAGTCCCCCCTCCATCCCATCCACCATTGTGTGGGGGGGGGGGGGTTAGGGGTGCTCCACACTGAGCTTCTGCTCTATACCCTGCCCAGGCATCATGAGGTTAATTTAGGCGGCTTAAAAATGTAGCGATGAGAGTCACATGATCGTTGGATATTTGCACTAGAGGCAGAATGAAGTAGTTAGTCACTTCCCAGTTATGTTTTTAACTCTTAAACAATGCGCACAGTCGCACAAAAGGCCCTGTGTGAGCATGTCGCGGAGAAAGAGCTGTTTTCCAGTCGGCCTTGCAGAAATATATTTGGTGGAAAGCTGAAGGTCGTTTGTCAAAGTCTCACATTTGCTGTGGTCAACTAATTTGCGGGCATTCAGCAAAACTGTTTCCCCACTGAGACAACTTATGCTTCCAACCAACGCCGTCTGTTCCCCAGCAGCCGTGTGGTTCACAGAGAGCCCAGACACCTGAAAGTTCTCATAAGTTAACTTTCTGCTGCTCAGCCTCCAGGAAAACATCTCTCTGTGCAGCCAGGCATGGACTGTCCCAGGATATTCTATCAGAAGTTCTAGAAAAGCACTGAAAATGAGGAGCTGTGGGTATTCACTCCGTCTCCATGGGAATTAGCCGTTAGGCCTTACATTTGTGGCCAAACTGTCCTGAACAGTCATAGAAAATCTATCCAGAAGGGGACACCAAACTAGGGGATTTCCACTCAAAGCTAAACTGGCTAGATTAGGAGTCCCCATCCATGGTCCGTGGCCAACATACCACCAAGTTTTGCAAAGGAGATGCTTAATTTCCAAAAATCTGAAAAACTGTAACTGGTCCGTGAAATTTTCGTATGACGTTAACCATTCCCGGAACATCAAAAAGTTGTGACACTGGCAGAATTTCTCTCCCTGATGCCCCCTTGAAAAGCGCGTGAGCAGTGACATGACAGCTCATCAGAGATCCCCACGGCGTTCTCCGCGGATCGCTCGGCACCAGTGAGCAACACGCAGTGTTTACAAGGGAACATGGGCCTTTCCGCGGAGAAAGACGTCGCTGTGAATGTCAGTACCATAAATTATTCAGGGGGACTTTGCAAAAACGCTGTGCTAAGTGTACCCAAGCTGCCAAGAAAGGGATGCATCGGCATTTATTATTACAAGTGAAACTGTCTGTATTTAAGTCTGTTGAATAGAGCCCACTGTCAACACAGTCACACGTCATCCGAGGGACCCACAGAATCCAGAGATCCCAGTATCACTGAATGCTGGGGGGTCACACCAGGACTTATCAGACAACCATTCCATGAAGAAGCAACCGGGTGGGAAGAACAGATGTGACTGTGGGGCTTCAGTATTTAGTATCCTGAGTTCAGGAAACTACATGTGTGACCATATCTGCAAATTATGGGTCTTTACAGCTCTACAGTTCTGGGTCCTTTAGGAACCTTGGTGTACAACTTTCAAGTTCTGGGTGCTTCAGGAGCCTCTGTGTAGAGCTCTTAAGTTCTGTGTCCTTCAGGAACATCGATGTAGGGCTCTCAAGGTCTGGGTCCTTCAGGAACCTCGGTGTTGAGCTCTCAAGTTCTGGGTCCTTCAGGAACCTTGTTGCAGAATTCTCAAGTTCTGGGTCCTTCAGGAACTGCAGCGTAGAGCTCTACAAGTTCAGTGTAGGGTTCTTGAGTTCTGGGTAAGGTATCATTTCTGCAGAATAGATTTTTAAACTCCTTTTATGGTACTGTATGAAAATGCCGACCACCAAATGTACTTTTTTATGAGACTTTGGTCTGCCGACTCTCTTTAATTGACCCTTTATCCCCAAGAGTGATACTCACCCTAAAACTTCAACTAGCAGGTGCGATTAAGCAGTGAGTAAAACCAACAAACTGTTAATCACCCTGACAAGCCAAGGCTAACGGGCTAATTAATTATGGGCTGCACGCAGTGCTTCAGTCCCCTGGGAGACAGGGCCGGTCGGTTGCCGTAGAGACCCAGCAGGCACTGGGGGGGTGGGCGTCACAGGCAAATCACCAGGTCTCCAGCTGAATGAAAGGTGGGTCAAAACAAATCATGATAATTCAATCAGACATTTATCGGTAATGGGAACTAACCAATGATTTGCAGGTCCTTTGCTTTCTCCCTTTAAATGTGTCCTTTGTTCTATGGAGCTGTCCATCACTATCTACTGCATTTTATAAGCATGTCCCAAGATAGAACAAGATATAGGGAAACAAACCTAAGTGAAGTAATATGCGTTTCTAAGTGAAGTAATGTCCTCCTCACCGGCCTTTACCCCACCATTAGACATCCAGTATCTCACACTTTCAGTATGACATTAATATTGACTAGTTATAAAACTGAAGTTAACAATATAACTTAAAAATCAGCAGCAATTCGTTAGGCATAATTATTCTTGTGAAGTCTGCCTGATTGTCAGTTGAACTGAGCTCACTACACTTGATCAATGTTAAATCATTTTTCTTCCTCTCAGGAAGAGAGGGCACCTTACAGCTTGCTAATGTTCCTGCAATTCAAAGCCACAAACACACAATACATATAAAAAGGGGGGCTTGTGGCAACCCACTATGATACAACACTTCTTCCTGTGGCCACGATATGGCTTCAATTCCCCTCTGTGGCAAAGAAGTCCCACGAGCTTGCATTGCAGCTACCATTAAAACATCTCTTTGCACCACAGCGACACCTACAGGGCCACAGAGTATATATATGAGAGGTTGACAGCAAGCAAATTAAGGTGGTGGTTTTCAAGTTGGCATGGAAACTATACATTGGGAAGGGGGTTAGCGAGAAAAGGGATAAATGATTATTCCAATAGGGAAGAAATTGGAGGGGAAGACCCAAGGTGAACAAACAGTGAGCGTCACAAGCCAGGGACAGCCCCCCCCTGCCCCGACCACCAGCCCCCATTCGGTGCTATCACAGCTCTGGGGTGCCCAGCATAATGGCTGTGATTTATGGTGTCCAAAGATGGAGGCGAGGAACAAATCTCTTTGCCGTGGAGAGATACGGCATAAAGGAGTCACCGGCGAAGAGGAGCGCACACATTGAGTCCCGTAACCTTTATGATTATTGATGGCCTTTCTGCAGCATCTCAGCAGCCCAGAAGAACACCAGGGGGTGGAGGACCTTTCGCTGCAGGCAGAGAGCCACAAAGCTTTGCTTCACGCATGGGGTGAAGATTTATAGAGAGAAACACTCTATGCTTCATTTTCACTGCTGACCTTTAAAGAGCTGGACTGTGCCGCCTCTTACGTCTCCCCTTCGTGTATTCAAACAAGTTACCGAAATGGCAACACTAATTACTCTATGACAGCTTTATTTTTTTTAAAGTTTTATATTAATGTACGAAGGAGCGAGCAGAGTGGGGCTAAATGGACACCCAGAGGTCACTGCGAGAATTGTCAGAGAAATAGCAAGAAACCGTCCATTTCCTGGAATAACACAGGCATGTAGCGGGACACATGCAGCTCACATGTGACGGCTTCTGGAGCCCCACAGGTAATTATGAGTCAGTTAATAGAGAATGTCACAGATCTTCTAGATTTTGGCCAAACAGGAAGAAGCCTTACTGCTTTGGCAGCAAACCTACAAAGGTCTTTTTCTTTTTCGTCCATTTGCCAAAAGGACTTTCATTGAGACGTTTTTTTTGGCGATTCTGAAGAACGCCAAGTACGATACATCGATGGCTCTCCTTGAGCGGTGTGTCTGCATCCCCCAGGGTATGGGTCCCGGGTTTGGCCCCATGCAAACTTGTGATCCTTCAGATATATAGAGGCAGACGGTTTCTGGGTGTATTTCTAAAGAGGACTGCTGAAATGGTCAATTTGGATACCAACGTCATCACAATAAAATGGACGTAATGTAATTAATATGTGATCAGTTTCGATTTTGAAACACGACGACTTCTGCATGTAAACAGATATAAAAAAAAAAACAGACTCATTTAGTGAATGTAAATTCCTCGTAATAAAACATAATTTAGAGAGCAAATCAGTGATCTCTTTTCAATCCTAAAAAAGCCATGGTCACTTGTGAAATTATACTGGAGTTCTAGCCCTTAAAGACCATAAAAAGCCTTGGACATCAATGCATAAATGCATTTCCAAAGTAGCTGACTGTCTCACATGTTTAAAATCAGGCCTGTGTTGCTGTTGTTATTATTTATGGTTACGATTATGTGGCACCATTTCACATCTATTGAGAACTTCAGTCTCCAAGACTGCGTACCCCATTTTAACCGATACATTTCTAGTGTTTACCATCTAAACACTTTACCCATATTTCCTCTGACAAACTTTGCTTATCTCTAAACAAGACACAAGCTAGTCGACTTGTGAGAGTCAGAACAGCTGGACCAAATCGAGGTCGCTTCTGCAAAGCCTCCCAGCTGATGCTGAACGCCTTCAGAAATCATTTTCTATGGTTGAACTTGAGACAGGTGTCGTGTATTGGGCAAAAAAAACCTGAAATGAATTCTTATCTTCGGTGCATGAGTAATGCATTTCTAAGTCAGTTTGAGCGCCCGGGGCTCTCTTTTTCATTAGGAGTATTTGGCTTGAGACCTGCACGCAGCACTCTCCTGCACATCAAAGGGGCTCCTTTAGCCGCGCGAGTGAGGGTCCCAGAACCCCGCCTCTCTCCCCCATCACTCAGGGGCCCCTGCTAGCTCCCCAACACCCTTTCTTCTCTGGAGGCCTGCATCTTCTCCAGCTTCTGCAAGTGACAACAGACTCAGGGAAATATATTTATTAGGAAGAAAATGCAAAAAATAAAAAACAGCTACTCACTGCTACAGTCTTACTAATTGACACTTCCATGTTACATGTTTATACAGTATACACAGTGTGTGTTCTATGCTGTTACAAATCGTATTGTTACCTTTCCTCACAGCTCGCATGAAAGAGGCCTTGGTAGCTGGTGATCAGTTTATATTTTTCAAATGTGAAACCAGCACGCAAACATGTAAAATTACACTATGCCTCCACCCCACAGCTTGTCAATATTATTTTAGCCGTATGATCAAGTTTTCAATTTTATCATTTTAGCACAGAATTCATATAAAAGGTCTTCAGCAGAAAAATGTAAGACCCTGAGGACCTTCTCCTTCGCAAATGGAATGACCCAACTAGTATCCAATGTGTATCGGGACAATATTTAATACCCCAGCTTGATGCTCCTTCAAATTTAGACTTATAGGTTATGTGTATTTACAGATGGGACGAGATTCAAGCTTATTATTTTTACCACAACGGCGGGGTGGAGGAATATGGAATCGTTTCAGTGCCAAGCAACAACAGGAAATGATGTAATAACGAAGGCATACAAGATATAAAAGCACATTTACAGCACAAACTAACTGGGCCTGTACCCCGCGGTCAGCATCCAGCAGTTCACCCGTCACTAATGTACATTTCGAATGGTGTTTCGGGACCTCGGCCATCCTGGTTAAAGGACGGATGCTCCATGGCCCACCTGCTCTTTAAAATACCCTCTTTATCTATCCCAGCCCACTCCCCTCAGCCATGTTAGAAACGGAAGCATACACCCCTGGTCATCGTAAAAAGCCATCCGTCATCATTACCGAACCCAGTTCCTGTAAAGTCCCTGTGAAGGACATTAATGGGGATTCTCACGCTGCCCCAGCTCCACACGCTCAGCCCGAAACGGCACCAGGCTCCGGCACCACCGCCTCTCCCATGAGTCCCGCCTGCTTCATCCTGCCCGGTGTTTTCCTCTTCGTCTTTTTTTTCCATGCCTTCCCTCTTTTGAAACCCCAGCGACTAATTATTCTGATTCCGTGTCTCTTGTTTGTTTGCTGCCTGTTCCTGGAACGCCTCTCCTGCAGGATTACCATCCCATTGGCAAAGCCTGCCCGATTCTACACTCCTCACATGCCTCCCCCCTCTCAGACAGCTGCAGTAAGTCCATTTCCTCTGCTTGCATGGAGCAGGCCGGGCTTGACAGTTCTGATATTTCAAAGTGCGTTTTTTCTTTTTTTTTCTTGCTTGGTAAATAGCCTTTCTCTATTAGGGACTGACCTCCCTTCCCCCCACCCCACACACAAACGCTGCACCACTCCTGGCTGACATCTAAAAATCCATTATTTAGTGTCAGTTTTTGACAGTCTCTTATCTTATCGCACTCTGTTTTGATTTGGTATTTCCATAATTATCTTTCATCATTTACTATTTTAGACTTTTGTTGCAATTCTTCTTACGCTGCTTTGCAGGTTGGATTCTCTAATTAAATCACTTCAGCGCCTACCGTAATGACGGGAGAAGGTCGCGCTTGTCTTTTGTGTGGACAGCCAAGAGGGGGAGGGGGTGGTTCTGCGGATTTTAGGGCTAATTTTCAATTTGTGACTGATTTACACCAGAGTGTCTGTGGAAGGCGGCTCCTTCTCAAGAAAAATGACTTTGCATCACTGAAGGCTGGGATTAATAGGAGACCTTCGCACCCAGGGCCTTTGAGGTCTGGGACTGCCCACTTGTCCTGAGGTGACCTCCAAGCCACTTTCTGTAATGAACTAAATCTTTTCTGCTCTTCACGGTGGCCTCCCGCACATCTGCGGGGCCCAGCCCATTAGCCATGCTGAATTTCAGGGATCCACCTCTCCTCGCAGGACCCTACAGAACCGCTTGGTTACAACCCTGCCCCATTAAACATGCCTCAAAGCCGGCAAAGACCTGCTAACGTCAAGTAGCCAGGACTACATTTCACTAATAGGAGTACGATGACAGGTGGAGTCGGGGGCGGGGCTAAATGGCGGTGTGTGGGCTGTGGGCCAATCAGGTGACAGCCGAATTCTCTGAAAACCAGCAGTGCAATTGAAAAGCAGAGGAAGGAACTTGGCTTGCGTGCGGCTCTGTATCTCGGGAAAAGCGCAGAGCCTCACTATCATTAGATTAATTACCTTTTTGCTTCGCAATTATGCTGCAGTTACGACTGTGCGCCTCATGACTGGATGGTGATGGATCACCATTAATGCCAGCGTTCCTGCTCCAGTAATTTCGAGCTTTCCATAAGAAGCTGTATGAAGAGGCGGGGGAGGGTAGGAGGGTGGTAAAGCGCGGTGGGGGGCACTGGACAGACAGCTGTGGTGTAATCATGCTGAAGGCCAGCACCACTCCCCTACTGGGCTCAGGTAGAACCCACTGAAGGAGAAAATGTAACAGGCAGCATCACAAATCAATACTTATATGTGTATTTAGCGATGAGATACGATTTTGAGTTATTTTTATTATCACTTAAGCAGGGTGGTGGAACACACCGACAGAAAAAAAGGGTACAGCCCTGGTACAGCTTTGGACCCCAAGGTACAAACAACATTAATGTACCCCAAGGGTACAAAGCTTTTACCCCATTTCTGTACCTTTTTGACAGTGTATGGAGCCAGTTCAGTTGCAGGCAGCAACAGGAAATGATGTAAGCAGAAGGTGTGCAAGATACAAGAACTCACTGGCACCACGTCCCGATGGGCCTCACCCAGAAAGCAGGAAGCTGCAGTTTGCCCATTACTGGTGTGCATCATCAGTGGTGCTTCCAGGACCTGGGCTCGGGTAGAACTCAGCCTGCTGGAGGAGCATCTCTAATATCATTGCACTCGTACTGTGTCTCCCTGGGGAGACTAAACCAGCGCACGCCCGGACGTGAGGCCAATCAAATTCAGGCCATAACGGCGCTTGCTTGACGATGCTCACCAGTTTTCTGGGAGCACGTTCGGCGTGGAAGGCTAGCGGCCTGGCGCCAGACGATGGCGTAAACATCACTGAAGTTCAGGGACGGCGGAAAGCCGCCCAGTCCCACACATTAACGGAGACACACTGGAAGCAGTTGGCGTAGTGTCGTCGGATCGCATGCGACATCTGTCCGCGGCTCCCGCTGCATCTGGCTACAGATGCTGAGGTACAGTTTGGGGCATCCACCGCATTTTCCATTCCGCCTCATGCCGTACGATCCTTCCACATTTCTTCATTAAATCGTTTATCCTCCCCTCTCTCGGTTTCCCTGGGAAACCTTCGCAAATCCATCTTGCCATTATATAGACAGTTCCATCAGTGCCATTAAAGCCAGGAGCATCTCTCCTAGCCAATCAATTGGCCCCAAAATCCTCGCAGGGATTACCGGCCGTTAAAGGGGAGGGTTAATATCGAGTCTGCAGTGTCCCGTCCCACGTGCGGCGATTCTCATTAAGCCACCCCGGCGTCTCTGTCAGGCGGGAATGTAAAATGTCAGGCCAATCTGCTGCACTGGAGGACGGCGCGATTAGGCAGTAATTAGGAAAGGGGCCTGCCGCATTCGGCATTAACGGCTCGCTCCGGCCCCGAGTCGGCGCCCCGCTCCGAGGCAGTAAGCTGACTTGCTGCCGACTCCAGAGTCCAGAGGGAGTCAGGGGTCAGCGAGCTCTGCCCAGTAGCCATGCTACTGTATGAGCGGACGTCCGACCGGGGACACCAGCATGACACGCCGAGGAGCGGGAAGGAGGGAGAGGCATAGCCCATGGAAACCGGGACAGGAGAAAAGGGACGATGGGCATGAGGGGGAGTCCAGGGGGGTCTCCAAAATCCCCTCCAAAAACACTTTAAGGAGAACGTCATCTCTCGCCCTTTTAGGAACAGCTGGCCTGCAGTTTCCGATTCACTCTGAAAGGTAAGCTTGTACGAGACGCCCGGAGCAGGCAGCAGTGTTTGCGTAATTGCTACCGTGCTAATAGCATAAGAGCAGATGTTACAGTTAACCAATCCTACTGCACTTATGCAAATTTTACTCATTTTGGGAAAACCACACATTATCCTCATGTGTGCGAGAGTGTTAACACCTTCTGTTAGCATATCACAGTTCATTATTAGTGGCCATTGTTATATATTTAGGCTGTTCTCCGGAGTTATCCGGAACAATGCCAAGTGTTCATCTGAAAAATTACGGAATTTTCAACTCTATTTTGCTGTCAGGAGTTGTATATCATTATGGGTTGTGTTCGGGTTTATTAATGTGTTTTGCTATAGCAGCACAAGGTTCAGTGGCTATCTGCATACCTGAGTTGTTAGGGTCAAAGTGTCCGTGCGTCTAATTACAGTGAGGTTTACGCAGCTCAATGGAGGAATGTGACAGATTGTGTCAGATTAGCTCTTCTCTGCCTAGGTTTTAAGTCGGATATGAAGTCTGATCCCAACCTAACACTGATAATGAAAGCAAAACTTCATGCGTACAAAAATCTGATTCTGATCTCGCTGTGCAGTGGATCTGGTACGTTTATTGGAACTGAGTAAGGGGTAATTACAGTCTAGAAACCCAGTAGGGAGAGACAGTTATTGAATGTGCAAAGCCTTAGCCCACATAAAGCATCTCGTCACAGTGGACACAGATTTCCCTGTACAAACACAGGGCGCCTTTTTTGGGAAGGCCCAGTGCCTCAGTGGCACTCCGGCTCCTCCAGGCTGTTTGACTCTCACCTCTGCCCTGCCTGCATATCCTCTACCTTCTCCTCCCTGCATTGTTTCCATGCAAGTTTGCTATGGATACGCCTGCAGTCCAAAGATGTGATGAATTGGTGTCTTTAAATTGCGTGTGTGTGTGTGAATCTCATTCTGTGTGTACTTCTGTGGTGCCCATAGTGGGATCCATGCCGCCCCCCCCCCCCCCCCCCCCCCCCCAATAAAGACGCGCGAGGGACCGGGGCGGCCACTTCATTGCCC
>JAODKM010000040.1:4023676-4033937 GCA_026780845.1 Petrocephalus sullivani
CACACACACACACACACTATATATCATTCATATGTTTTATAAATGGATCCAAGAGGACAACCTGAAGTGGCTCACCTGTCCTCTCATCACTGCCACCTGTCTGTGGAACTGCCCTCTGTCGAACCCAGGGTCCCTCTGGGAAAAAGACATCAATGCTTTGTTCATACCACCCTTCCCAGCAGTTCATCCTAAAGTGATCTTTAACATATAAGCCAAGTCAAGCTTCACCTTTCATAAGCAGCAGATCAATTGTAATATAATAGAAAAATAATAATATTTGGTCTAACATCAACGATGACAAAATGACTTTCCTTACCAAGAGCTTCTGGTCTCCCATACCTTAAACAATTCGTACAGGTCCTCCTCAAGGTCCTTGACAAACTTTGGGTCAGATAGCTTGGGCAGGACCAAGTCCTTGATCTCCTGCGAGAAGCAAACGTTGGCTTGCGGGAGCCATGCCCAGTAAAATGGATCTGAGAGAGAGAGAGACACACACAGACAGACAGCGGAGAGAGTGAGCTTGGGGCTGAAAGTGTGAGGAAACCACACAACAGCAAGATTAAGATGGTGCAGGAACTAATAGAGCTGGATCCTTATCAAGCACTGTCCATTAGTTATAGAATCATCTCTTATCCATATCCACACAGCTCGTACCACACCATCCATTAGTAGAGTTCAGTAAAGAGTTTTGCATCAACCAACCCATCTAGTACATTGTCACTGGGACAACTGATTGGTTGAAACAAAATCTTGGTCTGAATTTTTACTTTCTGGACCTGAACTATCCACCTCTCGATGCAGCCGTTTCAAGTGCAAAGCAAGTATGTTAAACTGTCCATTTGTTTTGGTCATAGCCAGATACTATGGAATGTTCTGGAAGCCCAGCCCAACCCATAGTGTGCCCCTCCCAGTCCGGCCCCCGGGTATCCTCTCCTGTTCTGGGGCAGAGCAGGGAAGGCACTCACAGGCTCTCCAGGAATCGGGGTGTTTCAGGGGGAAAGCCAGGCCATTGTCTATGGCAGCCAACTTAATGATGGGTTCCTTCACCATCACCCAGTCTGCATCCTGCGTGGAGAGAGAATGCTGGGAAAGGATGGTGCCCCTACTGGGTGACCTGTAAAGAGCTGACAGTATCTTACACACCTGCATCTATTGGCAGAGTGGAAAATAAATAGCGGAAGTGTAGTTTGTTAAAAAAGGGATGGGGCAGAGCTTCAACACCACAGAGCCCCGCCTCCCCTAAGAACCATAAGGCTGGTAGAACAATGGTCATAGATCTCAATCATTTGTGGCTTTATGATGAGGGTTTCAGACTTTAGGAACAACAGATGTGCATATCTGACAAATACATTAGTCCACTTACCCTGTTGGCTCCCGTGTCCATAGGACAGTCATATTTTATCAGCCAGTTGTCATTCCCTCGATCTATGAGCACAACCCAAGTCCGTCAGCAAAGGCGTAAAATAATTCATGACTGGAGGATTTTGTCTACAGCTAAGGATTTCAAAAGCCATCATACACCGTGTTTTAGGTTTTGCAAAAGTCATACCCGCCCATAGTACATAGTACTGCACATGCAGAGGTGTCAATTTCAGGTCCAGAAAGTAAAAATTCAGACCAGGATTTTGTTTCGACCAACTATTTGAGCTACTCTGTGACTTTATGCTCAACTGATTGGTTGAAACAAATTCCTGGTTTGGATTTTTACTTTCTGGACCTGAAATTGACACCTCTGTGCACATACAGAAACAAAGCTGGTTAAGGAAGTAACGCGACTTCTCGGTTAAGGAACAAAGGTGCAATGTGTCTGAACTCCACTAGAGGGCGGTGTTGTGCATACCTGTATTTCTGATGATGTAATCCAAAACCACAAGCCTCTCAAACTGCATCTGCAGCTGTCGATTGGTGTTTTCTGGTAATGGTTCAGCCTCAAACCGTCGAAGCCAATAGTCTGCATCTTTGTAGCCTTCCACAAACAACTGGAATGATCCCACCTGTACAAATAAATAATAACCATGTGCTCGTCAGTAAACATTCATTCAAATACCTGGCTTCAACCCAACTGCCAGACTAGTACTTGACTGGATGGTGACCTATGGAATGTGAGGCGGTCCTTGCCATTGGCTACACTGTCGTCATGGAGATTACTGCAGAGGATGCCATGCGAGACCCACCTTGGGGGGAAGCCCGATTCTGTGAAAACGCTGGCCCACTTTCGGCACTTTCTCCAGGGCAAGCTTCTTGCCTCGGGATTTGACCCGGTCAATGGCGCTGTAGTTGAAGGTCTCACTGGCCAAATAGACAACCTGTCGGAGACAGGGGTCAGTGAAGGGGGGAGGGGGCAGAACCAGTTGGGGGCACATTTCCCAAAAGCGTAATTGCTAACTACGTTAACAACTTACATAGCTGGAACCATGCAACTGAATGGGTTGCTAACAGGAGCTTTTGGGAAACATGCCCAGGGTGAGTCAGGGCAGATCACCGGTCCTGACAGAGTGGTGCCAGCAGACCATAAAAGCCTTAAATACCTGCCCTCTTCATGGCTCCTGTAAGTCAAGGGGGGGGGGGGCTGCAAACATAACACCCATGTGTGCAGTTAGCTGGAAGAGGTTTATGGGAAAGATCCAGAATACCCACAGTTCCCAGATACGCCCGTCCCAGGAAAGTTGACCTTCCTAATACCTTAAATGTACCAGAGAAGGGACTGAGTGAAGCACTTGCTAGCACCAGGTCCAGCCTTCCCCCACCCCAGACTGTACCTTGGTCTTGGGAACGATGTTGAGCTCCAGCTTCTGGTCCACCAGGCTGGCCCCAGCCTCCGACAGGTAGCCCTGGTTCAGCACCAGGCAGTCCCGGCCAAAGCAGCAGGGGCAGCAGAGCTTCTGCAGCCACTTGGTCCACTTGGGGTTCAGCTGGCCGTACGGCTCCTCGTTCTTGGGCTTGAACACCCCGACGATCTTCTGAGAAGTTACAGATGGAGGAATATTACTTTCAAAAGATACAGAACACCCAAATGTGGCCCTCACACAAACCTCACGTCACCTGCAGAGGACGGCCTATTCTAGCTTTTCGGGCAGACATGCCTTCAGTTACTGAGCTTCTCATTTCTAGGGCAGTCTGTTCCCTGATCTTCCTAAAACATCATTAATTACTTCTCTCATTCCCCATGACTTCCCCAAAAGTCATTTTCCATATCACCCACCTCACAACCTAATTTGTTTGTAGCCAACCCATGTACTCAACAGGAACAGCTCGCGATATTTGAATAATGCAACATAACAGGTTTCATGGCGGAACTGGGCTTTGTTTACGCTACCACCATGTACAAGCTAAGGCGGTTCCCTTTTAGGACGCACCCCCAAAACCAGCAGAACATTTTAATGCGAGTTAACAAGAAGGAAATGCAACGGGGCTCGCAGCTCATTCTGGGAATGAGATTATCAAAATTTCCATCACATGATCAGGTATGACACGCCAGGAGAACAGCCTCCTACTGTGGACACGATTATCCGCCACGGCTCTATCCATTCCCCGCGTCCCATGTGACTGACAGCCGGCATCAAAGATCGTCTGCATCTGCCCGAAAGAGTTCGCCATCACAGCACACTTTCAGAGTCTTTTTTTCCTTCCCATCTGAAATGAAACTCTGAGGTGTTTTTTAAAAAAAGCCACTACGACGATAACGATCGTTTTCGGAGCCAGAAGTCTATGCATTGCTTGGAAATTTAGGCTTTGTAACGTAAGGAGAAAATGAAAAACCGGTACGGCTTACGCACGCCACCGCAGTGGCTAATCTCCGATCAGGGCCGATGGGCAGATAACGATCCGGACGCAGACGAGCAGGTGCCGCGTATTAGAACTACTCCATATACACACATTCAGAACAAAAGGCTCGGTCGCGTACGGATATTACCTGCGCCTATAATAATGCGAGACTGAAACAGAAGGAAAAAACATCTAATAAGTTTATACGAATGAAAACCGACACACCGAAAATTCAAAGGAACCTCAAAAACAAGGGGAATGTGGAAACCGCAGCTAATAAAAACCCTGCAGGCTGGTGCGTTTCCTCTTTTTGGAGAAAAGCCCCGCCAGTTGGAGTAAAGACTCTGAAGTCCACATCTGAGATTCCGGCATCGCTCGATTTACGAGTATTCGCGTATGAGAGTCAAATTACTTAATGACATTTACAGAGGTGCATGCAGGTATAAGGATTATTTTACATGTCACGAATAAAATAAAAATAAGCCGAGTGTGGGATATCAGAGCCAGCATCCACTCGTCTATAGCCAGCATTTATTTCAACGTGTGCTCCATGACTGTCCTGTGATCTCAGTCTCAGTTTATCCAGTGATTCCCCTCTTAAATTAATGGGAATTACTTCTCCGAGATCTAACTTCATGAGCCGATTTCCATGAACACATTAGGCTTATTAATATGCTTAGGGAAACGACCCAAGTCGTATTCCGAGGGCGAGAAGTATCGTTTAAAGCTGCAGGTGCCGCTGGTCTCTTTTATAAAAGTCACAATGTGTCAGTGCATTTATACATAATTATTAAATCTATAAACGCGTATAAACCCCAGCTCGAAAGTGAGATTATGTGGAACATTACAATTTACTTCGTTCCACTTTTTTTTTAAATTTTCCTCGTACTTGATTGCTGTTATTCACAACTGATTAATTCTTACAGACAGTTTAGCAAATTTCTATGTGAACTCTGCAGCCGTCCATGTCAGGGTCAGGGTCAAAGCAGGCGTCACGTCATTGCCCTCCAACCACCGCACTGAGACGTTAAACATAAACTTCTCACCCCCTGTAAATCTTTAACGAAATAGCTGCCGCTGGAGCCCTGGTAGATCCTTTCTGGGAAAACCCCGTCCTCGATTGCTCGTTCTGCCTTGCTAACGATCTCCCTGAACTCCGGATCGTCCAGGAACTCGTCGCTATTGAAGTCCCGCTGAGCGCTGCCCCTACCCCGCTCCAGCCCCGGCTGTCGCCCCTGGCTGCATCCCGGGCTCCCGGGAGGCATTCGCACCGCCGACCCTGGCACTCCCCCCAGCGCGCCTTGGTGCACCGCAGGGTCGGCAGGGGCCTGGCTGTAATTAGGCGAATCCTGGTGGGGGGAGAGGAGGGGGCTCGTTTCATCCATGCCAAAAGCCAGCACAGCGAGCAGAGTAGCCAGACACTGCAGGGCATCAACCACACATCATCCCGATGCTGATTCAGCCCGAGCGCATCTTTAACACGTGACGTCGCAGACTTACTTCCGGGGAAGGGCGCGCCCCGCCCACCTCGGAATGGGCCAATCAGAGGCGGGGCGGCGCGGGGCTCCGCTGTTTGTAATGCAACGTGGTCGATCTCGACGCGCCGGAGCCACCGCCGGCCGGACCATAGGCAGCTACTGGATTAGTCGTTGCAAGTCATGTTTACATTAAGGGGAGTCCAAAGTCACATCCAAAAACACGAAATTAAATGACAACGTTGTTTTAGCTCGCTGTGACCACTCCAGGTTTTACTTTATTTTATAGTGTCATTGTTTGCTGACTGTTCTTATTGGTTTGTTTTATTCTCTTTTAGTTCTATGTTGATTTTGTGTTATTTGCTTTTTTCAGCACTTTGGGGTCAACTCCTGTTGTTTAAAAAGTGCTTTATAAATAAAATTCGATTTGATTTACATCATGCCATGTGGCTTGAAATGTAACATGAGTAATTTGAGCTGGGACAGTCTGGCTTGTTTATCACTGATGGTAATCATGCCCAGTACTGGTACCAGGCGATTAATACCACCGGCGCCCCCCCAGTGAGCCTGGCTGGCAAGTCGGCGCCCTGGGCAACTGCCTATATCGTGTATAGGATGGGCCGGCTCAAACATCGCTCCCTTTAGTGTTATTTTCGTGCGGATGTCATTTGAGCGCTCATTGGTTCCTGGAGCTGTAGCTTGTTGTAGCAACAATGGTTTCTAAGGGGAGGAGGCGTGGACATAGCCATGGGGTGCCGAGTGGCGAAGCTGGGGGAGAACATTGTTTATTGAAGGTAAGACTACATCACAAGTCCCCTTCCTCACGTCGTAATATTACTCATTCTTTATGGGGCATGCATATTCATTTTGTATTTCTTAAATTGTGGGATGCATTAATTGCTGAGTATGCGTAGCGAAGGTTTGGCTACAATTGGAATACGGGTGAAATATTATCGTGACTTAAATACCTGAAACATAATTTTCAATTTATGCATCTCATAAACAAAATTAACAGTCGCAATTTATTTCATGAAACATTGCATGTTCTTAGTGCCTTTCACAGTGAATGACATTTTAATATGTCATTTTGCAGTGCCAGCCGTAACTGATGTATGTTCCCGACAAAGCAGAATGGCAGCAGGCTGGGAAGGTGCGCGTTCGGGGGAAGATGGAGTTTCTCCGCCTGCAGACTCCCGCTCCTCCCCCGTCTCCGAGCTGTCCTGCAATCTTAGGAACCTTCATTGCTGTGACAGGTATGGACGAAATGTGCGGTATAACGAGAAAAAGTACATAATCGGAAATCATAAACTATATATATATATATATATATTTGTTTCAGATCACATTAAAACATATTGCCTGAGAAATTTAAGTATCATATATTAAAAAGCATATGAAGTAAATGTTAATCTTTTTGATGGAGATATAATATTTTTTTGGCCACACCACAGTGCCACCCCACGGAGAAAACTTCATCTGACGCCGGAGCTTAAAACACCCAGTCCTTTGTCAAGCAGAAGGGTTTCCCAAGAGATGAAGACGCCGGCAGGTCTGGGCTAGCCGCTTAGCTTTTTAAATTAACCACAGCGTTTTCTCTCAGCTTGATGCCGCAGAGGGATAATTAAAATCTCACTAAAGTAACCATTCCATTTCCGCAACGGGGCCAGTATTGTCAATAGGCCTATAATATGAATTTTCGTAATATGATAATATGAATTTGTAACTATATGTTTTCAAATTAAACCTGATCAGCTGAAATATTCACTGTGTGTTGGGGGGGATTTCATGTAATTTTATTTATTTTTTGTACAGTTACAAAGAGGAAAGGGGGGAGGTAAGAGGAAAAACATAAAAGCGACTGGGCTTCATCAAAGTACAAACACATTTGTTTTTGAAACATGTAACACACACATATCTGCTGAGAAGCAGTGATTTTTTTACAGTGATTTACTTTTGCTGCACTTTTCCTGCTGCAGCTGATACTGCCTGTAATGACTGTGATGAGACGTCACGCTGTATAAAGGCAGACGGAAAGCCTCACATCATTTTGCTCTCTTTTTACACACTTCTCTTGCAGACTGACTTCCCCAAGCACACTCTTGAAAATGGTAAAGTTTACATCCAATTATTTTCCGTAGATTCGGCATTTATTGATGCAGATTCCCAAATAATATTTCAGATGTGGTTAAAATAATCTTAATATTTCTTTAGTAAACTGGCTTAGTAAGGCATGATTAATAAAATATTGGGAAGTGGGATTTTTTTTAAGCGGACAGTCAGGACTGATTAAGAAAAATAAAGAAGTCAGAATCTGTCAGGGACATAAAGAAATGTGAAATTTTATATAAACATAGAAATAGAACACTGAATGCTGTTTTTGGCCTTGATAATTGCATTCACAAACATTAATCAATGCAGTCTATTTCTACTAAATTGCTTTCCTTAGTGAAGCATCAGACGCCGCCATGTTTGACGTTATAAATGATGTAACTGTGTATTTGTTGCTGTTACTGACAAAGTGTCTGCACAAAGACATTGCATTGCAGTGTTTCCTTTTGTTTGTTGGGTAGCATTATTACACATGTAGGGTTATACACTCCCCAAAGAATTATGGGTATTCCGGACTCTACAGCAAAGGGGCTGAGCCCTGCTGCTCATGCTTGTCTGCTTTGCTCTGTCATGTAGAGGCGACTGCGTGTCAAGCTTTCCAGCCGTTTTGTGGGCTCAGAACCAGAGCAAGAGCAGAGCTGGACATCCCAGGGAGAGGACGCAGGTTGCCATGAGGATAAGGACACCCCAGATATAGCGGTAAGGCACGTGGGAATTCGCTATGCCCTTCACTACTGTACAGAGAGCAGACACGAGTTCAGCGCCTCCACATTCTGGACAGGAACTAAGATTTAATTTTGCATGCTTATATTATATAACAGAATGACTGGCATTAATAACTCTGTTTATTTGACTGTAACATGTAAACCGGTTGAATTAGTTATAAAGTATTTAATTGTGTGTTCAACAATAAATAAATGTAAAGCTATTTTGTATGTCCGGTATAAGATGAACGTGTTTCGTAGTTCGTTAAGTGACCCCTGCACTGCCGCTTACTCGCATGAGCCCCTCTTCGGCAGGCACTCTGTAGGCTCAGGCGCCCTCTGCTGGACATCCCGCTTTCTGTCCTGGAAGACAGAAATCTGATTGGAGACTTCAGCAAGGTGTGGCTGTAATTGGCTCTCTCTCGGCACAATACAGAGATGGAAAAACTGGGTAGAATACTCCTTGGAAAGCAATGATTCATAATCCAAAATCTTTCCATTGAATTTGATTTCTTTTTTTCTTCGCAGTTCAGATTTTTAATGCAACTTCATTCAAGGCACAGCAGCATTTCTGTCTATAAGGCTTTTAACTAAAAGTTCATACGCAGATGATTTTTGGCAACCTGACACATTTTAGAAATGTATGAGTTTTCTGTGAAATGTGAGCCAGATGGTACTTATTAACAGTCTGCCTGTTCCTCCAGCCACATCTGTTTGTGGTGGGGAGAGGAGACCACCAGGACCTCATGGGTATATCAGCTCAGACGGTGAGCGATCGCCCTGCCAGACGGACCGCGCTGCTTGGCGGCACCACATCTCCTTCCAGTCATCCGTCAGCACCTCAGAACCATGTCAGACATGCATCTTTGTCCTGCAGATGGCGTCTCTCATCAGAGGACAGTACAGTGCCGTTGTGGAGAGCTACCTCATAATAGACTGCCGATACCCTTATGAGTACCACGGGGGCCATATCATGGTAATGTTCCTGATCCAGTGTCGCATGATTAATGTTAACTGAGCAGAACGGGTGCCACACATCAAGCCAGACGGCATTTCTCCAAGGTAACAGGAAGAATGGGAACTCAGAATGGAAATTCCAGCAAGTCAGCATATTTATATCTTCTCAGTCTTACAAGGATCTTGAGTCCTTGCAGTTTCTACAAATCAAGTCAGCATATCTGGATGTCTTTGCAATATTGCTACAAAAAGGCAGCTTATTAAAGACGTGAGCGTGTAATGTTCATAGTGAGCCCGCGGGCTGTCCGTCTGTGTTCACTGTATAAAAGATCCTACAGATTCAGCAGGTCTCCGAATGTCACTGCAGGGATACAGTGGATAGAGCACCCCTAAAAAGGAAAGGATGTGCTGCTTAGTTCTGTGGATTGGGCAGGTTTCAGAGATTTTGCTCGCTTGCAGATACAAGTAGTGGGACACTGCCCATGGTGACCAAAATGGGTTTAATACAATACTGTACAGCCTATCTGCTAAGGCCACTGAAACCCCAGGTCAGAGCAGAATGCTAACTTGAATGTCATGAGTATTAAATGGAGCAGGAGATGCTCGTCTTTGAGCTCCGGATGTCCACGCAGGGGGCCGTGAACCTTCACTCTGAGGATCAGCTGCTGGAGGCCCTGTTCCTGAACAATGGCCCCATTTCCCCCATCACCTGGAGTCCCGGCTCCAGAGGAGGCCAATCAGAAAAGGCCTTGCAGGACCTCCCTCTGGATGGAGCACAGAGTTCAGAGGCTTCCTCCCCCCGGAAGCTCGTAGTCTTCCATTGCGAGTTCTCCTCCCGGCGAGGGCCGCAGCTGTAAGCGTGACCACACTTTAAGCCCTGACACACTGACACACACAAGGGTGCAGAGGTGGCTCCCGAATAAATGAAAATGTAAATGTACATTTGCATGTCGGAATTTACGCACATCAGTGCTCATAGCAAATCTGTAATCGAGCATGGCAAGAAACACCAGTGTTCTACACAGACACAACAGCAGTAAGTGTGGTGAGAATATACAACAAAGCAGCACAATACAGATCCTGAAGGCTGCAAAAGATAAAGTACCACAAAGTGCACAATAGCACATACAACACAAAGGTTACTACAGAAGGTAGCATGTGTTAAAATTATGGATGTCAAAATTGACGCGTTAACGCGGATTAATCCAGCGTTGTGATTAATCTGATTAAATATATTAACGCATTTACCCC
>JAODKM010000040.1:4044103-4057323 GCA_026780845.1 Petrocephalus sullivani
CGGGCCCCGGCCCTCCCGGGAAGGGGGGTGGGGGGGGGGCGGGCGGGCCCCCGCCTGCCCCCCCCGGCGGAGGCGCGGGGGCTCCCCGCCCCCCCCCCCCCCCCCCCCCGATTAGCTGCTCTTCCCGGAGCACCCAGCTTCTCCCATGTCCAACAACATGTTTTGGCACGGCACTAACATGTTCAGACACCGGGGGCACAGAATCGGTGATGGCGGCAGTGGGGGAAAGTCAGCTGCAGATTATTTTTACTGCTGCAGTTGTGAATGTGAAGGAAAGCAAGGTTATCTGAAAGCGAGGAGAGAATTCAGCAAATCAATGTTCTGTTAAAATACTTTATGAATATGGTCATTGGCCTGTGTACATATTTCAGAGGTTGTTTTACAAATATTTTACAGAAATAAACTGGTTACTGAAAACAAAATGTCTCCTGGTTGTGTTGTGAAATTAAAGCATCCCACTAAGGATTTCATAATTTTCCTGAAACCTCTCATTTCTTGAAGCCCAGGGCCACCACATGTCTCTGGAGGCCCTGCTCCACATTCCTCCGCTGCTTTATCCAAAAAACGGCCCTCTCTTCCACACACTTCTGGAAGAGGAGCAGTCCACCCCCGACCCCAAAGTAGTGTGACTTTGTGGCTAAGTAAATAACACCATCTGGGTCCAGGAGTTTGTGAAAGACCTCGTGGAGTGCACCATAGTAAGCTGTATTATAGATGGTCTCTGATGTCAGTATGATGTCATATTTGGGTGCCATGTCACTGCTAACCATAAGTGGGAGGAAAGTTGACCAGTCACCGGAAAAAAACCTGCACTTGGTAAACTGTGGGTGCTGTGATGGATCTCTGGCTCTCTTCTTTGGCGAAGGGCTACCGTCATCCTCCTCCGTACTGCTGTGCTCACAGTTCAGAAGAACGTTGGGTATGGTCAGTCGCTCGACCACCGTGCTGTTGTAATCCTGGAAGTGCACATCACTGGCTCCCATCTTCACTGCCGCGATGCCCAACAATCCTGCCCCACAGCCCAAGTCCAGCACCTTCTTCCCAGCAAAGCTCACTCCTTCAGCCTCGATGTACTCGAGGAGGTCATAAGTGCACTCCCAAATTTTGAGGCCACCCTCATATACACCAGAGATGAGATCAGAATGCAGGGCTGCAGTCTGGGACAGGATCTTCTCACTATCGACCTCCTCTGAAGTTGTTGTTTCGAACACCGTTTCATTTAGGTACTGCAGGGGGGGCAGTGACCCCACGCAGAAGGTCTCAAACACGCTGTCTTCAAAGAGCGACGGATGGCCCGTAGCGGTGTGCTCTACGGCCTGTTTTACCTTTAGGCCCGCGTCATTTCCCGCAGCCTTCTGAAATGACATTAAGAAGAAGAAAACATCATTCATTTACAGCAGTGAGCGCATAAGTCGCCGCTTTACAAGCGTAACTCTACTGCGGCGTTGCATGAAGGCACATGGCTACGTCCGGCCGCACAGCCGGAGAGCTGAAGCTGCACCTCGGCTGCTTAACAAACGAGCTGGTCGCGTACATACAGCGTCAGTCGAGCGGTCCTGCTGTATTTGGGTAGGATCCTTCTCACACGAGTCCGTATCACTCAGTTCCTTGGTGTTTATCTGCAGATCGAAATTAAAACTGAAGGCCATTTTAACACACGCATATACTCCGGAGACAGATGGAACTGTATTTTTTATCGCGCGCATGCACGTCAGTACGAGGCGACACGCGAGAATGAACTACATCTCCCAGCATCCCTTGCGGCAAGATAATTTATTTTCCAGAAATATTTTATTTAATACGTCTGTATCACGACATAAATACATCACATTTTGTTCATATTTTATGCATGACTGTGCAAAGTAGGCGATACAGCTGCGATTTGACATTTTCATCACGCATATCCACCTATCGCTACCTTGTCATCATTAACATGCGCGGTGTGATGAGAGTTGGGAGGCAGAAGGAGGATCTGCCGTTTCTAACGCCGTTTCGCTGCGTGTCGGTGCCAGACGCTGCATTTCTCCGGCAGTAACATGACTTGAGTACTGCGGGAGGAAGCCGAAGGTAAGGCAACCTGCATCGGCTGTAGTCCGACTGGCGGCCAAATGCGTGTTTAGGGGGGCAGCAGCCGCGTGCCTTCTCCATTCACATGAACCGCATCTCTTATAATGATTTACAACTCTGTTTGAATGAACTTTTGGAATGATGAAATGCTGTTGCCGAGGTTGCGGTAGACAGCTGCAGTTGCTACTGCAAGCCAGTCTTGTGTAGTAATATTAGTAATATTAGCGAAATAAAGCATATAACCTGGTGGGAATTCATCGTGCACCTACTGCATGAATGTGTGGTGGAATTGTTACAATGTTAATTGATTGTTATTCTGCCTATAGCTTTCCAAAGTGTTAATGTGCACATTGTTTAATGTCGTCCTTTGTTTCCGAAACATTGTTACGAATGAACAGAATTGCGACGCGCCGCTTGTCCATAAATGGGAAGGATGTGTAGGTGAGGCGGCCGAGCACGTCTACCGTAAAGTGTCGATTAGGCGTTTAGCAAAGCTGTCATTTCATTCCGTTATGCGTGGTACGACAGTTGTGCCAAAGTATGGTAAAACGCCGAAGTTATTTTGTAACCAAAGGTCTTTCTGCGGAAACTGTATAAATTTATTTAAATAAAATATTTGCAAATATTTAAAAATGATCGAGTAGGAAAAACTGGAACTGACCACACCGTCGTGGCTTGGATTTCGTAGGGTAGCCGTACCCGGTGGATCAAGCCGAATATGAATTATTGTTTTGAAACTGGTTCTATCTTCGGGGCTTAGTTGGATATAATGATTAATGGCTGCATCACGGTCTGACTGATTTATTAAAGAATGTTTGTTAGATAAGTGATCACATATGAGGGAGGCGATCAAACCATGATTATAACATGGCACGACATAAACGCAGTTTCCTTATGTTCGGATCATGTTTTTCAATTCCTATTGACGGCTGCCTTTCTAAACGACAGGATTGTTTTTTAGCAGGAGCAATATTTGGAGACCGTATGTCACCTGTCTAGGCTGCGAGGCCAGCTAGAGATCAATACGCAAGTTAATCTAAAAGCTTTCAAGTTTCTTAATTAGCTCACATGCTGCATTACGTTTCTCCTAATCAGGAGACCCAGCTATGAAAACGGCAATCGTAAAAGCTGCCGTGATAAGCATGTAAATATGGGCTCCCCATATCTTCCTATAGTTGTTTTTAGTTTCAGTTTTGAGAGTTCTTGCAGCATAGGTTTTCAGCACTTTACTTGTGCCCATCTCGAAGAACTTTATAAAGACTGCCCAGTCTATAGTCGTAGTCTAAAAGGACTATGTGGTTTTTGTCCTAAATGGCGTGAAAAAAGTGTGAAGGAGGTCACTCTGGTGCATTTCTGCCTGCTACCTAATGAAGGGTGATTAATTGTCATTGTTGCTGCGCCACAGCACACAGTGCGCAACAATGACATGTGTCCTCTGCATTTACCCCATGTGACATCGTGACACAGCAGAGGGCAGCTATTCACTGCCTGGGGAGTTGTGGTCGGGGACGGTACCTTGCTCAGGGTACCTCAGTAGTACTTACAGCACTCGAACCGGCGATCTTTCGGTTACACGATCACCTCCCTAACCACTACACCACCTGCCTGCCCCCATAATAGCACGAAAAGCTTGATTTCTGTGTGTGTGTGTGTGTGTGTGTGTGTGTGTTGGGCGAGGGGGTGGGGGGTGGTGGTTATTGGTCCTTAGTTTATACTACTAAGATTTTAGAAGTGTTGTCTTAAAATGATCATTTGGCATCACCATGCTAAAAATCAGAGTATGGAAGATGGAAAGGACATAGCCCCAGTGATCAAACTTTATGGGTGGATAGGCTGTATATCGCCTCGACTTTAGGTTCTGCACTGGACCAGAACCTCCCCATGAGGCCAACTGCTGATATAACCTTGAGAGAGTGTTTAATCTCACTTTCCTCAGTGAAAACTTGAGAGGGCTGTGATTTATTTTTATAGTTGATTTGTTCATTCCATTTTTGGCTGCTTTAGATTCACACTGTGTTATGTAAAGCCGCCATTAGTACGCCTTGTGCTAATGTCCTTATGATGGCCAGCCCCGATGGGACGCCAGCCCCGTTCCCACGTGCTCTGGTCCATCACGGACACACCACTGCTCCCCTTAGTGCATCTCCAGCAGGAGGTCCTCAGTCCAACACAAGTGGAGTTTCTTTGAGGTTAAAGGAAGACCAACCCATACTTGGTAATGTTTTGTGACTTTGATGTGGGGGTGAAGCTTTTGCATACCTGAGATGCTGGACTGAACTGAGCATAAATGAACCCCCGGTGGCTCTGAACAGGGAGCATGGTGAAGAATTGTACATGTGGCAGTCCGCACCGAAACTCTCTGGCATCCACTCGTATGCGTCGATTAACAGCTCTGCAATGAGGCTTTAAAGGCGGCCCCGGGGGCTAGGGGTGGGTTGTTCATTAATTAGTCGTTAATTAAGTCCGCCTGATGAAAATGTGCTGTTATGAGAAGTGCACTGGTTCGCCCAGGGCCAGCTCGGGGTATGGTACAAGCAAGCCCGTCATTCGTACCTGGAGGTTTAACCAGACCTGGCGGAACACTGAATTCCCCGTGTGCCGGTACGTCAGACGGTCACCATGGCGACAGCGCCATCTGGTCATTTTGAACATTGATCCGTCCGGCTGGGGGCTCCTCCAGCCATTAGTGGGCCCCATAAAAAGGGTCACGATCAAGAGTAAAGAGATGTCTGACAAAATGTCATCTGGCGGGAGGTTGGGCGACGGCACAGGGCTCGGGTTTAGGCGATGTTGTGTTGCCATGGTGACTGGTCACGAGCACCATGCCTAAAAACTTCTTGGGCATTGAAACCCAGCTGGCCCTGATTAGAATGAATGCCTTGTTAAGAATTAACTGGATCAGCCAGGTGGATTGAGTGGGAGCATGAAGGAATGGGACACCTCCTTACCTCTGTCGTCCTCTTCTGGTCATGCTTTGGTGATGTAGGGGAGGTGCTTAGTTCTTCTTAAGGTTGCATGGTGCATTATTGCATTCCTATCATTCCATCTAAATGAGATCGTGTTCTCCTGCGGCAGAGTCATCTTATACCCCTATGATTAATTGGGGAGGGGGTCAATTATCCGCCAGCTGCCACGTCACATTAAAAATGAACCATGGCAGTTTGGCAAAAGTGGATACATAATTAATACCACACAGGTTTTTTTTTTGGGGGGGGTGAGACGCTAGACGGCCCTGGGTCGTTACGGCTGGGGCTGGCACTCACTGTGTGCTGGTGGGTGGGGGGCGGTTCTTTCGCTTTCCCCTGTAACGGATACCCGCTTATCGGGAATATCGCTCGTCTCCGGTGTCTTGCCCCCCATCCCCGCAGGAACATTCACCCTCGGCCACGTCTGTGCCGTCGCCCAAGGCGCAGGCCGACACTAAGGGAAGTGTATTGCTCATGAAATTTTCACAAGTGTCAGGAATAGCCATTTGCGTTGCTGGTTTTTGGCCACGCCCCCCTTTCCATCCGCCGGTATAAATAGTGGTGCCCCACGCTGGTCTTGGTCGCAGACGCCGCGGGGCAGGAAGGTGTTGGGATAGAGTGTGGGGGAGGCAGGGGCTACAGCACAGCACAGTATAGCCTCTTCATACTATTACTTAGTGCTAATTAATTTGCCATTTAGCCAGTTTAACACAATGTACCTTGTCTAAGGGTATAACGGCCAGCTATTACTGAGGTTTGTTTTTGGTTTTTGTTTTTCTTCTCTCATTTAAAGCCACCGCCGGTGACGGGGCGCCGTTCCGGCTGGGGGGGTTGCGGGTGTGAAGGTCGCTGAGCACGCGCCCTTTGGACCAGCATCTCGTGCCGTGGCCATGAGCCACTTGCGGCGCCTGAGCCCCACAGCCGCCCGCCTCTTCCTGCGCTGCCTGCGTCTGCGGCTGTGTCCCGCATGGGGGGGCCTCGGGGGGCGCCTGACTGGCCGCCTGAGGGAGCTCTGTAGCTACGGCCGGCTCCTCCTCAAGTCGCTTTGCTTCAACGCCCTCTGCAACTCCGACGTGGTCCTGGACTCTGTCTTCGAGCCCATCTACTGGCTGGTGGACCACCTGACCCGCTGGTTTGGGGTGGTAAGTCCCGCCCACATCCTCCAGCTGCATGTTACCCCAGGGGCATGGTGTGAGGAAGATGGTCTCCAGAAGATCTGACACACAAAGTCCTGCGAGAGTATAATTATGCTCAGGACAGGCTGGGACACAGGGCAGACTGGCCTTTGGTGCAGAAAGCCCAGAAAAGCAAACCCTGTTTCTCATGCGGATCCCCAGCAGTGCAGTAAGGGAGCCTCAGGCTGGTCTTCCACATCCAGACGCATCGGCTCCAGGAGTTTCCTTTCCTAGCCTGATGCCTCTCTGTGTTCCCTGAATGTTCTTAATGCTTCACTTCTGGTCACTGAATAGTCTTATTAGGTTCTTTGTTGGATAATCCTCCTTCTGCTCAGATACTCACTGAAAGCCTAGCTGCACTAATGCATAGTTGACTCCTTGCGAGCTGCATGTTTGCATTTGGCTATTTACCTCATTTAAAAAAAAATTTTACAACCACAAAATAAAAATAAGCACATCTGGAGATGAACGTAGTAGGTGTGCATGTTAGCAGTAGGTTTGGTACCTGGTAGAAATGAGCTCCCTCAGTTGTTGTTGTTATTATTCTGCCTTATGCTGTTTAAGCACTGACTTGTCTGCTTGTGAACTTCATTGTTATTCGGTCACCCCGTTGACGCCGCCCCCTCCTGCTGGTACCCGCCCAGGTGTTCGTCTGCCTGGTCATCCTGCTTACCAGCTCAGTCTTGATCATCGTCTACTACTTCGTCCTGCCCCTGATCATCAGCACCTACCCGGCACCCTGGGCCACGTGGCACCTCTGCTATGGCCACTGGAATCTACTGATGGTCGTCTTCCACTACTATAAAGCCATCAGGACGTCCCCGGGCCACCCTCCCCAGGTACGTACCCTGACCAAGGGCACAGCTGGGAAGGGGGTTAGAGTGCAGAAAAGAATCCTTGGAAGGGCTGGGGTAGAGGAGTGGTTTAAGCCACAATCCCAGGTCTCCCTGCTCACTACCCAGAAGCCTCTGCAGCTGTTTGTACAAGAAAAAGAGCACCCTGTCAGCTGTGTCCTATTATGTACAGAGGTGTCAATTTCAGGTCCAGAAAGGAAAAATTCAGACCAGGATTTTGTTTCAACCAATGAGTTAAGCATAAAGAGTCACAGTGACAGAGTGCTCAACTAGTTGGTTGAAACAAAATCCTGGTCTGGATTTTTACTTTCTGGACCTGAAATTGACGCCTCTGATTATGTAGCCGTTTACTCCAGTCGGCATAGTTTTCTGTCGAAAAGCTTCTCATTCATATTACAATTTTATGTGCTTATTCTAAGCAACTCAGACTTACTTCCTTTGCAGATGAAGACCGACATACCATCAGTGTCCGTCTGTAAGAAGTGTATATTCCCCAAACCAGCCCGAACTCACCACTGCAGCATCTGCAACAGGTAAGGAGTCTGCAGCTATAGCTAGCCACTAAATTCCTATGCTTCAGGCTATCTGATCCCAGATTGAATTGCAAGCACTTAAAGCACCCACCAGTGTGCTTTCGGATGGGTGTCATGATCTGGGATGAGCGTGATTGTGGCGGCCTTCGTATCGCCATCTGGGATGAGCGTGATGGTGGCGGCCTTTGTATCGTGATCTTCAATGAGCGTGATAGTGGCAGCCTTGTACCCTTGTCTCTTACAGGTGTGTGCTGAAGATGGATCACCACTGTCGTATCCTTTGTGATTTAAATGGGGAATCTGGTGCATCAGGCCTACTTGTGGATCAAAGGAGCCTGTATACACATAAGCTACTCTACACACCTTGACACGTTTTACATTTTACATTTGAGAAAGCGGGACCAGCCAATCCAGCACAGAGTCATGTGATCAACCCCACACACCAGTGGGAGATACTGGTCCACACTGGGTGTGCTGGTTTTCGTTGCACCTATTCTCTTATTGGCTTTTCAAAGCACATTTGGACACTGATGTCTCACTTGAGGTGCCTTTGGAAAAGCTGATTAAGGATGAGCAAGTCTGTGATCTTTAGGGGCTGAATTTTCTTGGCTGTTTCACGACGTAGTGCGAGATCGTGGCCTTGAAGAGGCGCCATCTTCCATGCATACATACCTTCTGCTTACAGGAGGCACTTTCCCAGTGAAGGTAAAACCCGAAGGCCTCCTTACCTGGTTGTCCTCCACGTTCTCCTTGACCCTCCTTCTCCCTCAGCCTGGCTGAATAACTGTGTGGGACACCTCAACCATCGCTACTTCTTCTCCTTCTGCATCTTCATGACCATGGGATGCGTCTACTGCAGCGTGAGCTGCTGGGACATGTTCGTCGGGGCCTACAACGCTGTGGAGGTGAATGCGATGTTGACGGGTCTCTGATACGGTCATAAGCTCTGAGTAGCAGTTGCTGTTGATCCCTTTTGTTTGCAGCACGTAGACACCCCAAAAGGCCAATACTACAGCCCTCCCAGGACTCGTTTCCTCACTTCAGAGGAGGCGGAGCTTTTAGAACTCTTGATGTTAATGAATTTGTGGGGGGGTGGGGCACAAGTAACCATGGCAGCCTGTTTGTTACCATGGTAGCACTATGGTAATTGGGGCAAGGGGAAATCTGGTGGGCGGGGCTGTAGTAGGACACTTTTGAGACCCGTAGCCGTTTTGGGGTCTTTGTCCACCCTCCATGTGCATGTAGGAGTTCCCTGCATCCATCCACCCATCTTTTCCCCTCTCTGCTCACCGTAATATCCTGCATTATGGACAGTATCCTTCCCTGAACGTGTGCTGTGTATCCTGCATGCTGTACTCTGCCTTCTCGCTGACTTTCAGTGGCTGGGCCATTTGGCGACCGGCGGGATTCAGCGTGATCACACCTCCTCTTAGCTAGAGTAGTGCCGGGCCTTCCCTTGTATGTCGGCTAGAGCGTTTATATAGGGTCGGCCATCTTGCTGGGGCTGTGCTGCACCTGATACTAATGTGGCAGCCAGAAAACAAGAAAGGGACCCTGGGCATGTAGGTTTTACACTACAGCTCTGGAAAAAATTGAGACCACAGCAAAACATTTAGTTTCACTCATTTCTCATGGGTATGCTTATGTTTAAAATATAGATTTTTTATTTTTTTTGAGGTCATCCTCCAATTTCTGAGGCACTGCCGCTTCCCCGTCTACCTGGCTGGTTTCTGCTCACTCCCAGTGTCTCCTGCTTCTCCTTCTGCTTGTGTACTGCTGTCTTGGAAACTTCCAGCCTGGAAGCAGCCTGCTGCTCAGTGTAGCCTCCTGCCAGCAGAACCAGGATTTAAAAATGCTGATATTTTTTGAAATATAGTGGTCTCCTAATTTTTTTCCAGAGCTGTATATGTATATGCAATGTAGATACAAGTCTAGTTTCTAGATATTTGCTTTGTGTGTATGTGTGGATGCGTATTTGACCAGTGGGATGTAAATCGCTGTTTAAATCACTGTTCTGTGTCGCTCAAGAGCTACTACCAGACCCCTGAGCCTCTGTTCACCTTTACGGAGAAGCTGTTTCACAAGTGCATGATCTACTTATGGGTGCTCACCAGGTGAGGTCTTCCTCTTATTCGCTGTTATAGTAAACCACCACCCCCCCTTGTTAATATACAGGAGGCCTGCATGGCTACATGCCTATAGTGGCCCAATATAGTCACTGTCATTCCTCCTCCCCGCAGCTCGGTGGCAGTAGCCCTGACAGGGCTGACGCTGTGGCACGCGGCCCTCATCACACGGGGTGAGACGAGCGTGGAGAGGCACATCAACCGCAAGGAGGCTCGCCGCCTGCGGGACAGTGGCAAGGTGAGGCGCCCCCTTGTGGTCCTTTCCTGCACTGACCGTGTTTAGTCCAGTATTTTATCAGGGCTGTGAAAATATCTGAAGGGGTATTAACATGACGGGAATGGAAAGTCTTTGTCCTGGTGTTTGTGCAGGTTTTCCGTAATCCGTACAACTACGGCAAGGTGGAGAACTGGAGGATATTCTTTGGTGTGAAGAAAAGAAGGTGAGACTGCAGCTCTTACGCAGCTGGACACACCATAGCACCATGGAGTGAGAGGCCAAGACTGCACGAAAGTAGCACGTATTCCCAGCACCCAAGTTATGAGCCATGAATGTTCTGATGGGTGGGAAGTAATTTGTAAATGTAAATTAATATGCCTTATGACAGCCAGAGCATTTAATCTTACTCTTTACTCCACAGCCATTGGCTGACTCGTGTTCTCCTGCCCTCTGACCACGCCCCCTTTGGCGAGGGGCTAACATGGGACTGCTCGATATACAGAAGAGATCCTACTGCGATATAGTCCCATGTATCTTTTGGTGCTGGCCTGGAAATGGACATTTGGCCGATTTCCCTGGGAGCGTGGCTGGCAGACCTGATGGAGGACACTCCACTCCACCACACCCAAACGTTTTCTCCCAGCAAGCTGCCCTGTTGCCCCTACTGTACAGGACGGGCACCTCTGTATGTGTGTTTTAAATGTGAATCGTCCTGGTGTTGTCTTGTCAAACTAAAAGGGCTGATGGGCTTTTGCCAAAAAGACTTCAGCGAATGCGATTGGTCAGTCGACAGGAAGTAGAGGTGGGGTGAGGGAATGACTGTCACCATGGCAACCTGAGGATGGTGTGGAAGCAATACAAAGAGCCCAGACTGAACTCCATGCAGCTGTAACCAAAAGGAGTGGAACTCCACTGCAGACTGTGCAAACTTGTACCTGTGAAATGCATTTGTTTTTTTGCTTAATGTTTTTATTAAATGTTTGTCATAGTATAGCGTTTAACACCCATCCATTAAGGCACAGATGAATTACTTAGGAAATCCCAGACTTAAATGCATTTAAAAAAAATCTGACATTTATTTATAGAAATTTAAATACTGTCCACAATAGCTCTGACTTTCTTTGTGAGGTTTAACGTTAGCTGTCTGACAGGTGGTATCCAGTTCACTGGCTGAAAGGATTAGCACATATTGTTAGGGACTGAAAATAGGTTTTAAATGCGGTTCTAAATGTCAGTTTAACCCATGTGAAAGAAAATCAGCCCCAGTTCTATTCCATGCCAGCGGTACTTCGATTAGTTTTGTTTCCTCCTCCTCAGGTTAGAGAGCGTAAGTGAGAATAGTGCCGGCTTGTATTGTAAGATAGTTGCATAACCCTCCCAGCATTCACTGGTGAGGAGTCTGTTTGATCTAGGACCTGTTTGTGGTGTGATCCGGCCCCCACGTTCCCTCACCGCACTTTGTGCGATTTCAGGCCAGAAGAATTATGATAAACTGTGCTACACTGCATATACAAGGTAGTGGTGGTGGGTTCGAGTCCGGGAACATCTGCTGTGAAAACGCTCTTGTCTCCCCAGAGAAGAGCGAGGCGAGGTTGGGTTCACCTTCCTGGGCTTCCCAAGAGGAACCTGCAAACCAGAAACAACCCAGAGTATGGAGTTACCCAGAGTATTAATCACCTTTTTAGGGAATAATATTTCCCACATGTTGGGACCATTTTTTGGTTGGAACTACAAAGCACTTGGTACTTTTTACTAAAACGCTTTGGGGATAAAGTGCCGTCTCCGTTTATTTGCTCAAACCTTAAAAGACACAGAGATACGTGCCAAACATCGAGAGTGGGTCCTGATCTGGGTCTTTATGAAATGACAATCCTTTCTAGGAGTCCTGTTACTCTAGCTCTGCATCTTTCAGTATCCAGCACAGTGTTGGCTCGCTACCCTCCCAGCCACCTCTAAGCCCCTGACACTTTCAGTAACCAGCACAGTGCTGGCTCGCTACCCTCCCAGCCACTTCCAAGCCCCTGACATTCCTGTGGATGCTGCTCACACTTCATCACAAGCCACCAAGAGCTCCCAGGCAGGATGAAGCAGGGTTGCCATATTGTTGCGGTGTGACTCACCACTCCCCCCGCGCTGCCACCGCCTCCTTCCTCACTAGCCTCTTCTTGTCATCCAGGGGAGGGGCCAGTGCTTGCAGAACCTTAGCGCGGAATGGGAGGATCTGGGGGGAGGGGAGGATGCACAGAAAGTCATCTTTGGGTGGGTGGGTACAAACCTGCAAACACAGATACTGAATCCCAAAAATCGCCAGTGCAATTTCTATTTATTCAGCAGACGCTTTTAGCAATGTACAGGCAGTTCCTGGAACTGTCAGGGTTAAGGGCCTTCTTCAGAGCTGCAGCCATGACATCACCCTTCCAACCCAGGGATTTGACCCAGCAACCTTCCAGTCGTGGGCATAGTGTCCTAACCCGCTGAGCTCCAAATTATGGGGCACTGACACACACAGAGGAACGCGGTCAGATGTTGGGTGCCATCGCCATGGCGACCACAGTAGCCCGTCGCTTCAGCGTGCTGCCTGTCGCGTGATCCGTGCGGAGCGCTTACGTACCGTGTGATCGGGGAAGCTGGCCAGGGCGCTTAGACAGCGTAGGGAAGCGATGCGTACTTTCTGGGGGGGGGGGTACGGGACACAAATCAGTCAGACATATGTACATGTACTCCTGTTACAGAAATAGCTGGGGTGAGGGGGTGGGAATGGAGCAGTATGATGTGTCATTTTGGGGGGTAGTACCATGGCAGGGCTGCCGGTGAGGCCCAGCAGGCGCGATATCAGCCCCTCCAGCTGGGGGGTCAGGGTCGACAGTGGCACGGAGTCCAGCAGCACCGGGTGCAGGCAGGACAGGGTGGAGAGCTGCACGGCCTGGTCCGGGCACGACAGGGCCTCCAGCAGGAGGGGAAGCAGCTGCACGGGCACAGGGAAGCGGCTGACGGCCCGACATTCGACTCCCCGGCACCGCTAATTAATTACTGTTCTCTGCTTACTTCTGCTGCCATCTTTAATTCCAGCACCTGGTGTAATTATCACTGCACTGTGTTCAAAGATAGTTAGATAAAAAGTCTGTGGCATGCTTCTCTGTTCTAGGCCCTGACTGCTCCCCCCCCCCCCCCGACTCACCGCCGGCAGCTCCGACAGCTGGACCTGCCTCGGAAGGTTGTTCACGATGTGTGAGAGTGCTTTGAGGTAGCCGGACTTCATCTCTGTGCCGGAGGGAGGGAGAT
>JAODKM010000040.1:4070284-4089953 GCA_026780845.1 Petrocephalus sullivani
GGGGCGGGGGGGGGGGGGCGCTTTTGAACCCCCCCCCGTCCCACCCCAAATACCCCGTCCGTCTCCCAGGCCACCAGGAAGAGAGGGATTTAAACCTGCGAGAAAGGGGGCAGAGGGGCGAGAGAAAGGCCGGGACGGGGCGACACTCAGCCGGAGGGTCCCGCTCTGTGAGGGACGGCGGTCCGGGGGCGGGAGGCGGCCGCTCCGGACGCCGCCTGAATGCGGCCCGGCGCTCCGCGAACTTATCCCGTCAGCAGCGGGCATGCTGTAGCCTGCCGGGGAGCCCGCGAAGCAGCCGAGCGGGGTGCGCGGCGGGCCCGCCGCTTCCGAGCGCCGCTTTAGCCGAGGCTGCGCCCGCCGGAGGGTGCTCTGCGGGGCCGCGCCGAGCTGACGCCGGAGCTCCTTCTTCCATTTAATTAATTTGACTTATTACGACTGATATTATTCTGCCTTTAAGCTGCGCGGGCGGCCAGACCGCCTGAGCGGGGACTTTGTGCCCCGGAGCGCCGGCACCTCCCCGGACGCCCGGCGCCGAAAGTCGCCCGAAGTTTGCCGGCCGCGCCCGAGCGCGGCGGCCCGGCTCCCCTTCCCCCTTCCCGGCGCGCGCGCCGCACGCGCACCGCTACCTGCTTATTTTTAAAGCTCCACATTTTATTCGTTCTCGGGGAGCGGCTTCCTGCACCGGCGGCATCCCCCCCCACCCCGTCTCCGCCGCCGCCGCCTCATGGGGCTCCGTCCCTAACCGAGAGCCATGGGAGGATGCGTCGGACGGCAGCGTGGCGACACGCCGGCCCGGGGCTCGTCCAGGAGCGGCGGACGGAACCGCAGGAAGCGCGGAGGTAGGGCTCCGTCCCGGGTGAGGGCTGGGGGGCCCGCTATCTGTCCGTTATCCCCAGTGTAATGTGCGTGTGTTCCTGCCCCAAAGCCCTTCCCTAACCGGGACTTTATCCACGCCGTGCCGGCGATACAGCCCCGCTCTGCCCGCTGACACTTTGATGGTTCTTTGGCTAATGGCTTTGGAAAAAAGGGGGTTTGTGTACATTCTGGGTGGCAGGGTGGGGGGAAGGCGAATTAGGTCCGTATTATGTTACCCGACTTTGTTTAATGTGGAGATGCCCGCATGCTCTTTGATTCTTATGCTGCTTTGACTCTGAGTTTGTAATTTGGCCTCTTTAGAAGTCCCGCTTCTGCGCGGAGGGCAGCGGTGCCCCCTGCTTTGTCACCGAGCCCGATTCACGATCATCAATTTTAGAATCATGTTGTGATACTGTAGCTTCCTTCACAGCTGGTCACCATGACGCCTCATGCGTCATGCTGGCACAGAGATTCTGTCCTGACAACATTTCTGTGCACTTTTTCGATATCAGCACTCACTTTACTGCACAGATGTTCCTCCCAGTTTTATTACACCCTTATTTAGATCACTGGCCTTTCCATGAATAGAAGGAAAGCCCATCCAGCACAGCCAGTTTTAAACCTTCTGTTGTGATCGCAACGTGCTTCACTCAAAATGAGCACATTTCAGTGTAATCTTATTCACTTTGTCTGCTTGCCGCTGTATGTTATCACTACTCTACACAGCAGTACCTGTCAAGTATTAACCAGCCCTGAGTCTCAGACCACTTTGAACCAGCTATGCAGAAATGGTTGCTGCTCTATGTGTGTTTGATGGTGTCTTTGTCATCTCCAGTTGTGGGAAGCAGCCTTTGGGATATTTTTTAACGCGGGAGCACACAGATGTTTTGAGTTGGTGGCCCTCACTGACATGGTTTCTCATCTCCTTGTTCAGAGAAACTGTAGATTGATGACAGGTTTCTCTTCGGAGCTCTGCGTTTGTACGGATGGAGTCCTAGCTGCATATGAATAATGCCTCGTTATTAGCGGAATGGAGGCTCACCTCGACACTACTGCTCTGAGATAATCTGGCCCTGGCTCGGGCAAACGGACAGCTTACTGCTGAGGTTTATTTTTGACTCTTGGCTTTAAATGGGACTGATGGAATCAGGATTGCTGCTGAAGCACTTGGTAGTATTGCAAATATAGATATTGGCTGGCCGACTGCAAATACAGTGGCTGCTTGCAACTGAGCGGTGATGGTTTCAATTAATCAGACGAGTGACACGTGTATGGGCCCCTACTGGGCGGGATTGGTGAGCTGGGCGAGTCTGAGTCATGACACTACCCCCTGTGGGCTACTCTCTTGAATCCCAATTGTCCTATTGTTGTAACGTTCAGTAAACTGTCAGTGCAGATGGCTATGGTAAGCAGGTCTGTTAAACATGGCCTCCTGACTTAGCATGCAGGTTTGAGAGCTTGGTGCCAAGATTGTCTGTAGGGATGTCTCCTTCCAATTTGAGTTTTCAGTTTTTTCATTTCTGTAAAATTTGGCGTAATCGTTCTTCCTGCTGTGGGCTATATTTGCTTTTTTTGGGGAAGGGGGGGTGCTGGATAATGTAGATTTTATTTTACCCGTTTTTATATAGTTCAATGTTTGACCAGTGTTTCAGGGACATGCGGCCATTTAGCTTGTTCTAGTTCCTCTTTCTTAGTGTTTCACCATCTCTATCCATTTGGTCTGGTTGTGAACTGGCTCACATTTCTCAGGGCTGTGTAAGTCTTGAAACAAGGACGTTAGCTTGCTGGGATGTTGTGGCAGGCACAAGCTGCCTTCATATTAGTTTGGGTACTCTTTTAAAGAAATTTCTAAACAGACTTTTGCAGGTTTTAAGCACTTCCTGGAAACTACACCAGCATCCTGACCAATGGGTTCTCAATCTGAATATCGATCGACTTGATTGCTGCTTTTGAATTGTCTGATCTGTCATATGATCTGAGGATAAGTTCAGTTTGTTTTTGTCCTTGGTACCTGTTTATAGACTAGAGTATGAGTGAGTGATTTGATTACTGACACCCTTAAGTTGTCAAGCATACTGCCATCAGTATTATGCTGGAATAAACAGGGTAATTTCAATGTAACTGTAAACCATTTGGCTTGGTGATATTCCTTCCGATTTTAGCTCTTAACCTTCCTTGGCAGTCGTGGGCTGGTCTCATTCCAGGTGACTTCTTAAATGTGTGTTTATTGAGCAGCTGGCTGACTGAGTCTGTAAATCACACTAAACGACGCTTTAGTCACACTTTCATTTTTTTCAATGTTGATGAACCAGGTTTAGGGAAAAGCCTATAATAGGATATTTTAATCATGGGTATTGAGTTATTGACTGGTGCATGAATGAGGTTTAATGCTTTAAATGACCATTATTGTTCACTACTAATTTGTGTTTTTTCTAGGTCTTTAAAGAATTGTGATTCGCCCATTAGAGCAAACGCACTTCAGACAGTTCTCTGATCTGAACTGTAACTAATTTAGTTTAATGTTTCCTCATTGAGTGTCTTCATGATATATGATTTTGATGAGGTGGCACAAAAGCCAGTGTATTCACGACCTTTGGGATTATGGTTCCCATGTACTGCTCTGGCTCAGTTTCCTCATTTTGGCCTTTGAACTGTAGTGTTTACAGCTGGCAGGTCCTCATGGCCAGAAGGCAGACAACTGGGCTGACTGTTAGTCGCTGCCTCAGTACTCAGCGGGTTAGGTTTACTGCCGTGTTTCTCAACCCGCTCTTTAGGGACCCCCAGACACCCTAAGTCTTTGCTCCCTCGTGGTAGATGGCTGGGAGTGAGCAAAAACGTGGTCCGCCAGGGCATCCCCGAGGATCTAGTTGAGACACTGGGTTAGGGGATCAAACTGCCTGCATCAGCTGTCTGCAGTGCTTGTTCTTTGTCATCTGATACAAAACACCATATCCTGTGGGGGTTGATGCAGCTAGCATCATGCCTGCAATATCCTGCTTGCTGGCCTGCCCTGGAAATTCTCTAAAAAGCTAATTTAGTCCGTTGCTTTTATATTTGACACTTGGTCTCACTCGTCACTTTTGTGTCTATTCAGAGACTTATTCAGAGCCATAGCTATGCTGAATCCTGTCTACTTATGATGGCTTATCTGCAGTACAAACAGCCTTTACGAGGCAGCTCCTCGCCTGCTGGTGCTTTTCGTAGCTGGAGGATTGTAACCTTGGACGCCATAGTTTTCTGGATGGGGTATGGCTTGGGGGGTGGGTCTTCCTCCATTGCCTCTTATCTGTACAGAAACGCTGTCAGTCCTGCGTTTATTACCATTTCTGTAAGTAACGTTGCATCACAATGTGTTTATGCAGAGTTAGGTGTGCTTCAGCATATTTGCACTTGACTAGTCTTGTCCAAAGAATTAGCGCAAAATTGAGCAAGAAGTTCTCTTCATTCATAACTTTGTTTTTTTTTTTTTTTGTCTGAATAAATATGCTTGGCATCACATTACTGGTCTTTTTGAAGTTGAGATTATCTTGTAGGTCCGAGTTCTGCTTAAGTGTATTTACACATTGAAAGTTCATTGGGTAAGATTGATAGGAAACCAAAAATGTAAACGTAATGTCTGTTTATGCCCTAAAATGTACCCAACCCTGCCATCACTTTGGAATTTGTTTATATATTTTTTTTGATTGGCACTTAACAGGAATAGGCAAGTTTAATTTCCACCCCCCACTCCCTACGCTTCTGCCTTTTGTTATGAAGCTGTATTCTTATTCAGCTTTTATTCAGCCTTATCAGAGTGTATTTCTGAATGGTCCAGTTTTCCATGGGGTTTCCTGTATGTTTGGAAAACTGCTCCTTTCATTGAGTCCTGTTTTACATCCTCCATCTCTCATGGTCCTACCACCCAGGCTGCTGCTCGCTGTTGGGCAGGTGTCCTTCCTCCATGCTGCTCCTGAGACTTTGCTGTGTGGGCCTGCAAAGTATTCTGTGCGGTCTCGTGAAGTGCCTGAAGCAAAAGCAAGTCTGGTTGGTCACTGTCCGTCCAAATGTCCAGTAAGGCTAGCAATGATTGGCCTATGACACGACGAGTTACTTTCTTGTCTTGTCAGTACTGCCCCCACATTGACAGAGGATGTGGTGGGCACAGTTCAAGATGGGGCTCGTCTCCACCTCACGACCACAGCAAACCCACGCTGGCCCCATTTTCCCCGCTTGTGAGACTCCTTTCTGCCATGACCCCCAGCCCCCACTTCCTGGGACCATGTGCAGACGTTTCTTACACCCACGACGCACCCCCTCTCCGGATGCTCTTCCTCAATGGGGGCCCGTTTCTGCCACGACCCCCACTTCTCCTGCAGGAAAGCCGCATGTACGCTGTAACTCGGCTGAGACGGGGTGGCACCGTGCCATCGCCCCCATGATGCCAAGTTAAATCTGCTGGCTGCGAGATGCAGAGCGAGAGCCTCGCCAGATTACCCAGGAGTGACAGTAGCAGGCCTCAAGATGCAGGAGTATATGTGGAAATGTCTGAAAGGGTTTTTGAGGACCATGCTTTCTGAGGGAGCTTCCGTTTCCTTTCAGACCTCGTTGCATTGTCCAGGAAATGGGGCGGGGGGGGGGGCCTCACTTTGGCAGAGGTCAGACCGCTGCTTTCGCATGCGACTTCCTCGAAGACAAGCGTGCCCCCCCCATCACACGTGGGCACATGATTTTCCACAGGAAGCTGTGGCACTTCACCACGCATCTCCAGCCTCTCTCAGACCACCGATGCAGACGTCACGTGTTATCTGGCAGCAGGGATGGGTGCCCTGGAGTTGTGCCCCCACCCCCTCTGAGTTATCTGCAGCTGCAGAAATGCGTGGTTGCAGAACTTTGTTACGAAGCCATGGGCGGTGTCTTTCTGTTGAAGCGTGGCGACATCAGCCCTCTACAGCTTCTTCCTGACTGTTGACGTGGTTGCGATGGAATCCGCTTGCTGTGGTGGGGGTCTGGGGGGGTTGTAAGCTCACAGATGTTCAGACACGCTCAGTTTTGTTGCTGCTCCGGGGTAAGAATGTTTAATTTATGGGCAGGTGCTCGTTTTGGCGCCGTTTGGGACGTTCATAGTGGAAGAGTTCCTGTTGGGTTTTTTTTTTCTCTCAGTGTTTTGTGGAGTCTTGATGCTCCTAAGCCTTTCTTCTCCCCAATGACTGTAGAATTGTCCCTGTTTTCTGTGTTTAAGCTTCAGGATGCGTAGGATTGTTTTTGAGCCTGAGATGTCTTTTTAAATTTTGCATCCTGTATCTTTAGCACCCGACAGTGGCACAGTGTTCCCACTCTGCTCATCAGTGAATATGACTGAGCGGAGTACAGCTCAGCCTGCCTTTTTTTGCTGCGCTTGTAAAGAACCAACCTTTCGGGGGCTGATTCCTGCTTAAGCAGCTTTACAGGGCATCGCAGCTGCTGTGAGTGCTGCGTCGAGGTGCCTGTTTCGGATGGTTTTTCCGCATCCCGAAGGCTGCCTCAATCTGTACGCTCGCTCTATGCCAGCAAACTAGCATCCCCCATGTGCTCGACCTGCACAAATGTGACTGGCAGGCGAGGTTTTTGAATACAACAATCGCTTAATTTTTAATGCGATTCAAAGTGCACGCCACTCTTGCTTTTCTGGGCCGCTTGTGCGTCTTGTTGAAGTGGGCCATCTCTGGCATGGTCTGCTGTTTCAGGAAGCCCCAGACTCAGAGGGGTGTCACACACCTTTTGTTTCTGCTGTTAAGCAGTGACCTTGTATTCCAAACACAAACCCTGGCAAAACAAAACCGAATCCCTATGCAGATTTCAGATCCCAAAAAAGCTGTGTCTACTTTGCAGCTCTGGTGGTGTCTTTTGGGGAGAAGAGATTTAACTGTAAATCCTGCGCTCTGCTCACTAATTCCATTAAAAAAAAAAAAAAATTGTTGGATGTTTCACAGATAAATTCCCTGTTCCATAGATTATCAATGGGAGTTTGGGTTACATCTGAATTGTGGCTATCAGCAGGCAGTAGAGCGCAGGATAGTGTGAACCACCCCCTAGTGGTGGTGCTTATTCTCATTTGGGCTATGTCCTTTTGACCCTAACAGTTATACATAGGGGTCTTAGGAACAGCACTTTGCCAGTGTGCTGTTAGGGACCATTTGTACAGCAGTGATGCTGGGTAAAGCAAACAAGGATTTAGCCTAGGGCTGAACGATTTTTAAGAAAATATCGAATTGCGATTTATCTAACGGATTTTACGATTGTGATTTGATTTGCGTTTTTATTTTTTAAAAACACTATTCACTGTGTATGAAACTGGAATTGAGAATGAAGATTGAAAGATTGAAATCTGAACTGCGCTACACATTAATCCAAAGATAAGAATGGAAGTGTGTGTGTGTGTGTGTGTATATATAATATATATAATGTGTAGAATCCAAAATGTATTTATTCTAACAAATGATATAGAACTTGCATCTAATAAGCCATAGAACAATTTTCTAGCAACCCAAACATGGCAGTGATTGTATTTTTACATGCACATTTTAAGTGCAGTTTTTTTTTTTTTTTTAAACAAGGTTCCCTCATATTAAAAGTAGTTGATGTTATGAGTTAAATGTTTTTTTAATATAATGGACAGTCTTCCATGTTGCCAAAAGGCTTTCCTGCCCATTGGTACCTTTTTCTGCTCAGCAGCTTGTGACATGTCTTTCTGGTCCCCCGAATTTGCCTAAGTGCAGCCTCACACTTGACGTAAAGATTGCCGTATAATTCCTGCGCTCACTTATCATACCTGTAAGTCCACTTGGGCCGGGAAACTCCCAGCTTTGCTTTGCTGTCGGCACAGTAGGTAACAATCAGACCCTCTGTTCCCGTGCCTGTCGCCCCATTCGCTGTTTGTCCTGGCTCAGCCCTGGACTTTGCCTTTGCTCGGTACTGTGAGCACACCTTTCCTCCATGCCTGTGACCCTTTTTAATAAAAAAGGAACTTTTATATCCTGCATTTGTGAATGAACCTGCGTGTCTGTATAAAGTGCATTCTGAACTCGTCAAACATTACTCGCGTGTTTTGTTAGATGGTCTCGTCGCCGCCAAGTCTTTAACAAGTTCCCTAGATGGGTCGGTTAGCATTTCTTGGTTAGAGAAGGGTTATCTGGTGTTGGATTTTGGAGTTTAGGGCTTTAGGTTTCCTTGCTGTCTTGAGGTGGTCTGTTGCTTAGCTGGCCAGTGCGCTGGGCTTGTGAAGGTCCCAGGGTCGGCAGAGTGATTTCACAGCTGAGCCCTTTGCGTGAGACTCTTAACCCCCAATTGCTCCAGGGACTGTCTGCCTTCTGACTTGTACGTCACTTTGGATAAAATCGTCTGCTTCATACTTAAAGCAAAATTTTGTGTCTCCTGTTCACAGGCCGCAATGAGCCCCTGAAGAAGGACAAACCGAAGTGGAAGAGCGACTACCCTATGACGGAGGGCCAGCTGCGTAGCAAGCGTGACGAGTTCTGGGACACGGCACCGGCCTTTGAGGGCCGCAAAGAGATCTGGGATGCGCTGAAGGCCGCGGCGGTGGCCATCGAGTGCAACGACCACGAACTGGCCCAGGCCATCGTGGACGGGGCCAGCATCACCCTGCCCCATGGTACGCGGCGGCGTGTTTGGGGGCGTCTGCCAGGGAGGTTTTCAATTAAATGTGCACTTTGGGTTGGATGACGTGGGTGGGGACTCCAGGAGCCCTTTGATTGGCTACATCCGAACAGTCTTGTCACAGTGTGAGTGGTGTAGTTTTCACTAGTCAAGAAGTTGCAGTGTTGAGCAGAAATGTCAGCTGGCACCGACTACGATGGGTGAAGATGGGGTGAGAAAAAGGCAGATTGTTTGGCCCCTGGTTTTAACATGATCAGTTACATGGCCAGTGGTGATTGGGTAATCAAACCCTCCCATAAATTTGAGCTGACACGGCTGAGGTTAGAGTAATATGGAAGTCTGTGTACATTACATTAACAATCCCTTGAAAATCTGGCTGTCTGTGTGCGGTGTCTTCCTCCAACTGGGGACTAGTTTGCGGGGGGTGGCTGGGAGGGCGTAATTTAGGTTAGGTAATTTAGGCCCAAAGTAAGAGGTCCTTGTGCCCGGCACAGGTTCCCTGACGGAATGCTACGATGAGCTGGGCAACAGATACCAGCTGCCAGTCTATTGCCTGGCGCCGCCCGTCAACCTGGTTTCGGAGCGCAGTGAGGAAGACGTGTCCGAGAACCCAGAGCCGCAGGCCGCGCCCAAGAAGGAGTTCCAGCTGAAGGTGCGCCTCTCCACTGGCCGGGACCTGCGGCTCTGCGCCAGCATGGCCGACTCCATCGGCCAGCTCAAGAAGCAGTTGCAGGTCCAGGAGGACATCGACGCTGCCCATCAGCGCTGGTTCTTCTCAGGGAAGCTGCTGACAGACAAGACGCGGCTGCAGGATACCAAGATCCAGAAGGATTTCGTCATCCAGGTCATCGTGAACCAGCCCACTATTCCTAACTGAGGCCGGGGGCTCCATCTGTAATCGCCTCACCTAACGTCTGAGCTATTAAACTGAGAAGATCTTTGTCTGTGGTCCTCTCTCATACCCACTGTCGTCTCTCTATTCCTGTCCTCTTCCCTGCTCCATCGGAGGGGCTACCTGCTGAGTTTCCTTCAACCTGAACTTCCAAAGAGCCTGCTGGTCTCTGTAACAGCCTGTGGGAGTTTTGTTCTGTTTTTTTTTTTTTTTCTTTTTAAATCGACTGGGTAATACCAGGAACAAATTGAAGGTCTTGACATGACACTGCACTGTTGAAGGGTGCTTGGGCAGTCGATGGGGAGATTTTCCCATATTGCTCTGCATCTGCACTGTGGAGCCACCCAACGTTTCAGACCCAAGCGTCCTGATGAACTGGGACACGGTGAGCGCTGTCCTGGCCGAACCGCTCCTCTGTCGCTCTGCAAATGACACTTGACACTTCTAATCTGAGTGAGTGGCTGCTTTTGCTCACTTAATATGGTAGCTGTGTGCCTTTTTTTGAGGATTTAAAAATACACTAGTGTTACTGCTAAGCCTAGCAACGGTCTGTCAGAGCAACATCCAGGAGATGGGTTCATGCATTTCTGTAGTTGCCTTTTAAGCAATCTTTTGATTCTGCAACCAATAATAACAGGTTCTAAGTGGATATCGATCCAGTGGTTGGTCCTGATGCTGTAGGTCTTGACTTTAGTAAGGGTCTCTAATCACTACTAAGGTTAATAGGGCCACTCAGACACTGTTACCCCAGCATAAACTAGAGAGCTGGGGCCAGCGCATGCTAGTTCTTGATCATTAAGGTCATACTTGAACACATTTCAACATCACTATGGTCTTTTAATATAGACAAATGGTTGTAAATATCTAAGGAAAGGGCAGTTTAATCTGATCATACTCTTGCCCGAGTCCCACTGCCTGGCAGGAGAGTGACTCATACGGTACCTGCTTCCTCGAGCTGGCCGTATGTGCGAGGTCCCCACTAGTGTGTTTGACTCCCCTGTTGCCACCCTGATGCTTTCAGCCTTTAGACGCTTGTGCCGGATACGGCGGAGATTGAGTGCTTGATGGAGCTGGTGGTTCCGGGCGGAATGCTCTCGGCACGTGCTGTCCTTTCCAGCCGAGCTTGCGGCAGTTCGGGTATGCCGGCGGGCTTGGGTTTCTGAGGCAGAGGCTCTGAGAAACCGCACGTCGAATGGACGTGCCGCCTCACGAAACCCGAGGTGAGGGGAAGGTTCCCTCGCCCTTGTGGAGCTGTGCCCGGATCTTCCTGACGTTATGAGAATTTCGGAGGGGAACGCGCCATGAATGCGCCTGTCGTCGCATGTCCAGGGCAGCCGTGAAAGTCTTAAATGACCTCCTGAATATGGCAGGTTTTGGCACCCACTTCAATTTTTAGCACATTTTTGTAGCTGTAGTGAGCATATGGCACAAAACCGCATAGTTTGCGTCTTTTTCCAAAGACTGTCTCCTTTCGTTAAATGCAGTGAACTCTGATGCAGGACTTTTTTCGTATTTTAAAAATTGTAGAGTTGATGTAATCTGCACAGGGATTTTTCCTGGAGTATGCAAACCCCCTTCTGGGGTCAAATAATCATAGTGCAATATAGTTTAGTCCTTATGCAGTTGCTAACTTGCTGAGATTTGAGACCTGCGCGTCTAGTTGGGGTTGGACTCCAAACCCACACGTAGTCTGATCTGATACGTGTTTTCAAAAGGCTTTTGGATCAGTTACTTAAAAAAAAATTATAATAAAAATCTGGTAAATGCTGACAATCTTAATTTGTTGGTTCTAAAGCAGTTTGTGGCACAAATGTCAGTGAATCAACCTTCAAGTAGAAGTGAACCAACAGGAACAGGACTTGGAGTTTCCAGACGGTGTGTGAGATGCAGGGACCTGCCAGGTCCTGATGTTCCTGGGTGGCTTGATTTTATGGTGATCCAAGGTATGCTCAGTTTCTCACAGGTACTAATGTGAGGGATTAGTGTATCACTGCCAATATTCGGGAGATGTTATCACAGAATTCCCATCCAGGAGGCTGTCCAGGTCTTCAGGTGATGACACAGCAAGTTTCTCCCAACCGAAACCACCTTTCGGTCTGTAGTTGTACTAATTTTGTTTCTGTGTGGAAAATGTGATTTGACAATTTTGTGTGTGTGTGTGTGTGTGTGTTCTTGTCATCTGAAGTACATTTTGTGTTGGGGAAAACTTGACTGTCGGATAGCCTCTGTATGGCTCGCAGAGAGCAGGTGTGTGTGCTCACGGACACTGTGAAAGCAGGTACGCTCAAGTCAGACGCCACGATTAACTGTCTCTGTCTGTGAATTTCCTCCAGGGACCTGACAAATCAAGAAGCCATCCAGTAATGTCTAGTTTTGGGTGTATATCGATAAGATACCCTTAGCTTGTATTAAAAGATGCAAACATTCAAGTGTTATGTCCAAAACGATGTAAATGTATAGAAATCTGTATATTTAGTCATTTGGAAATGTATGTGATCATAAAATACAGTAGGATTCCAGAAAAAAATGCCCACAACTTATTGTACGAGTGATGTACATTTATAAGCTGATTATCTTTTCATTCTTGTTTTTTAAGCTGTCAATTAAAATTGTGATCTGTTTATTTTGACCATTGGCTTTCCTATCCATCTCTATAGTGTCTCTTTCTGATAAGCCTAAATACTCACTGATAATTGTCCCAGGACCAGGACACTGGTGTGTTTACTCTCGATCCTTGGTGACCTACAGTAATCCCTGCAACATGAAACCTGCGTTTCTACGGCTATGAGCTTTTTGGCCCAGAGAAGCCTTCTGGAAGTTAAATATGTAAAAATGTTTATCAAAATCTTCCGAGGGGATAAAGTAGTAAAACTATTTCTCGGCTGGGTAAACTTAGCCCTCCGACTGGTTGTCTTGGACACACCCCAGACTCTCTCCATAATTTTGTTAACAGACTGAGGAATCCCTTTTTCACCCGATTCTCTGGTCTGTTTTGCAGTGAGGAGGGTTCGGACAGGGCCCGTCTCTCGCTCGTGCCATCGCTCTGTTCTCTTGAATCACATCGCCATTTACTCACCCCAGGTAACATGCCTTCAGCGTGAACTGGCAGGGATAACGATGCTTTGTAGGTGTGTCCTACATGCATTCCCTGCACTGCATGGACTGGACCTCAAATCAGGCTAGACCCTTCTAACGTCTTGTCTATTAGTAATGAGCTGAAAGCTGATAGGGGAGGAGGCATGACGGGAAACAATCACTCATTGTTTCAATATATATCCTTATTGATGCGGTTGGCCCGTCTATGACTTTTGGCTCTTTTTTTAGGCCCCCCACCTTAAGCAAAATGCTAGACTTGCCCCTACACTGTATGTATTTCTCCCTGCGTTTGTCTGTTTTCCTTAAATTGTGCCTTAATTCTCTGCTGTGAAAATCGCCCAAGGCCATTGGTTTTAGTGCTGCATGATCACATACTACGAGAATGCTTTTTTTCTTGGGGGGGGGGGGGGTACATCGCATGTCATTCTCAGATCAGGTGAGACATTTCTGCTTGTGAAATCCCACCACCCCATTTCGTGCAGTGCCAGCATGGCTCGCAAGTGAGCCATTAACGGGGCGGTTTGAATTTGCAGCACGGGCACATCTGCGTGAGGAATGTAGAGGTAAACATGGGCCGTGTGGCTGACGGGAGTCTTTAATGGACTGGTCTGGAGCCATTCATTAGCCTTAGACGCCTTCTTTGACTGTATGCTGGCCTTGACAATCTTCCCCGGAGGTTAATCGCCGGTGCTGCCAGTATTGGCTGCTCCTGCTTTTATTGAAAGCTGTGTGCGATGTCACAGCTTGCAAGCATACGTCTGGGGCCAGGGCCACATTTTGCTTTGTACGTGTGACACACTAAGTGTTTATTGTGACAGCAGGCCTTCAAAACCAAGATGAGACTCCTCAGGAGCAACAAAGATGCCCCTTCTACCTAGCATTGTCAACTATGCATGAATTATCTCCTTAGTTATTAGGATGGCATCTAATCCTGTCTTGTTTAGGACTCCCACCCCATAAATAGCTGGTTGAGATTTTTTCAAGTAACTTTTATCTGCTTCAGTTTGTCTATCGTGGGTGGATGTTTTCATTCAAGTAAATATGCGTTGTGTCAAACTTGAGCCTTCTGGAAAATAAACCAAAAAGTTTTCTGCAAAAGCACCCTATACTACCCCCTATTGGTGTGGAAGATTACATGTGTGATATCTTTCAAACTGGCCTTTGATTGGCACTAACCTGTGTCCAGTGGCCTTTTGGCACTCTTCCACTCTTCCACCTGGTTTTTCCAGGTTTGTTTTCCTTCATGGGTGTCTGTTACTGACAGCTTGGCTGAAGGCCCTGTGCAGAGTCCAGTTCTACTGAACAATTTTCCACTCACCAAAAGAGGATTTATTGTCATTCGGCAGAACACAACGTAAAAGTGTGACAGAAAATTGGAGTTTCTCTGCAGTAAGGAGCCTGTTAATGTAGGGTGTTTTACAGCTATGCGACTAAGCAGTTTCAGATTGAGGTTTGCTTATTATTTATGAGGTTATTATGTAACTTTTTGTTCTTTCAGCAGGATGCACTGAATATCGCCGGCGTTAACGTGCAGACGCCATGCCATGGTTTTTGTGGTCAGTCCAAGATCTGGAATAAAGTATCAAATATGACCCATGTGCTGTCAGAGGAGTGTACCCATGGCAAGTCAGTGTGCCCCCCGTGAACCTGACCAATGTAAGTGGTTAAAATATCGACGGACGGATCCTTAAGAGAGCCTGACTTGTGTGTCGCTGACTTCCAGTTAATCCTGAGCTTCCAGGAAAGACTGTAACCTGGCAACAGCACAAGTGTGTGACATTTCGTGAGTCAGAGGAGTTGCTCCCTGCTACTTTCCGCAATCAGCAGATTAACATGAGTAAATAATCAGCAGTTTACACGGGTGAAATACAATTCGCACCAATCAAAAGAAGCTTAAAGGAAGCATGTCAAGATGTGCAGTGCCAATCCGTAAGCTGAATTGCAATGTAAGAGATCAAGGGTATGTTAGCTTGCATCCTTATGCTCAAATATCTTGGTATATACGCTATAAGATACAGCCGGGGTGTGATCTGGCAAAGCCGTCCCCTGCTGGAGTCCCAAGTCCTGCTGTTCTACAACATTCGGGCAAGTCGAGTGCTCTTCCACCCACCGACGATGACGGCTTGGCCACAGTGTGATTCATCCAGTGTCACAGGGCAGCTGGCTTCCAGTTTAGAGTAGTTTAGTTTCTTTTCCATGGGACATGTAAGCTCCCATCTCTCCCAACCGCACTTATAATTGTGAGGCATCTGCTGTTTGTTTACTAAAAATGACACAGAACGTATGTCCAACCGAACTGCCCCAGATTTACATCCCAATATGGCCGCACTGATTCAAAGTGCTCAATTCAGCAAAGATGTGGCTGAGGCCAGTGGATAAGGAAACGTCTAACACTCTTTCTGCTGGTTATCCATGGGTCCGTGGGAATACTGCTGTTCATGATTACCACCTAAATCCGGATCTTCGATATCGTCGATATCTGTTGGCCCGAGTGACCTTGATGTTTTTTTCCCCCGTCTTCCGGAAACCTTGTTCTACCTCTTACCAGCAGATGGCGACAAATACACACGCGTCAGCTTGTTCCATGAAGACAGTACTGGACTGGAGATACAATTAGTCCCTATTTGTTGTTCTGTTGAAGATTTCCATTGTTAAAGTGATTAATGACTATGAGTTATAAATAATAAATATTGTGTCGCCGTTTGGTTAACGAGCAATATATTGCATATATAAGATGGGGGAATGTTTTTGGTCTTATTACAAAACAAGGTAAAAGGACACATTGTATAAACATGTTTAGTTTCCCCCACCACAGGAACGTTTTACCAGAACTGTGAGTCAGCCTGCTGTCGTGATAAACACAGCACACGGAGGTGGGTGTCCTGCTTATCACTGCTAATTAAACACGGCTGTTCCTTTTGATGCTCAGTGTGTGTCCGGTGGGTCTGAGGTGGAAGTGATCTTAAAAGTCTGGAAGAGCTGCTGTTTTTTTTTTCTATTTCAGAACTAAACAGGCTCCTAATGATGTCTCGTCCGCAGGAAACATGCGCTCGCCACGCTCCGCAGGTAAACACTTAATCCCCCAGTGTTTATGCTGTATATCGACTGAAGGGGGGCTTCATGAATTGGGGGCCTTTGCGCCTTGCACGTCTTGTTATTCAGTCGTCCGTTTTTCCCCTCCAATCTTTGACTGAGTCACTAGATGGTCATTAGTTGGAAATGACATTCCTAAGAGCTCCCAAAATAGTGGAAAATTCCAAGTTTCCATGCCAACGTGTTGAATCTGAATCTGGGATTCAGTCTAGGCTGTTCAGCTGACTCCCGGATGTATTCCCGTTGGGTGGGGGTGGGGTGAGGTAGGGGGGGGGGGTCAGCGGTAGTGAACCATGCAGTGGCGGTGAACTGGCAGAGCTGTGTGTCCTACTGCGGGCCGGGCCTGACAGGGCAACAACTGGGTTTCTGTTACAGCATCTGCCCACCCCTGGGCTGCCTCCAGTCTGCCCTGGGGGAGGGGGCCACCTTACAGCACTTTGCTGGACTTGCCCTGGTGAGAGAGTCGGGGGGGGGGGGACTGCTGCCTTCTAGAAGCTTTCATGGTATCTGAATGACACATTCATGGGCGGCGGCGCTCGTCAGACATGAGCTTCAGGGCTGCAGCCATATTGAGGGGCAAAAAGGCCCCCATTTATGGCTCCGTACAAGAAGCGGAGTGTTTCCCAGCTGTGCCGGGAAGCGGCGGCAATGAAAGCGGCCCGTTCTGCGGCGTTCCTCGGGGTCGAGGGATTTCCGCGCCAAGGTCCCGTTTTCCCATTCCTCCTCCATTTTGGGGTTTATCCCAAGAACAGCCCTTTGCCACAAATGCCACCCTCTCTATTCTATTCATCTATCTTGCATGACTACTTACCCAGTTCTGGGTGGCGGTGGGTCTGGACTGGGGGCACAGGGAGACACCTCAGATGGGGGGTATCGTTGTTTTCACACGGACGGCTGTGTTGAAACACTGCCGGCGTGTAGCTTTTGTGTTTCACATCGCGAGGATTAGCAACTAGATCAGAGCTGTAAACTCACAGCAACGCAAAAACACTGAAATATTTATTGCATATATATAAAATGTTCAAGAGGTCATAAGACAGCAGCTCTCATACTCATTTTCTCCCCCGAACCACATCAAGGTATTTTCTCCTTTCCAGCTTTCATGTGGGCAGATTTGTGTCGGACGGCGCCGCGGCGACAGGTGGGGGATTGGCCAGAAGGAGCTGTCAGCTGAGGGCCCCCAGCCAATCAGGCAGGGCCCAAAGCCGGGAAAGCAGAGCAGCTCCTGTCCCCGGTAACCGAGTGTCCTGCCAGGAATGAAAAGAACAATCCCATAATGCCTCAGCCTTTAGGACGTTAACACTAATCCAGTGTGCTGGCACAGTCGCTGTGGTGTGGTGCCTCCTGCCCCGCCCCCCCCCTCCCCACACACACACACACGCACACACACTCTCTCTGGGGTGGGCGGTGTGGCGTTCCGGTCCGGTTTTAGACACCAGCTCGGAAGCTACTGACCCGTCCCAGCAGCTGAACACAGCAGGACGCTCATTGCATCCCGGATAACATTCAGTTGCATAAATGAGTTGCAATCAGGGGCCTCATTAGGGAGTTTGGGCCCCTGTCATGCAGGGGTTCTTGGAATCACCCTCACTTTCCTGCTCTTTATGGGGCTCCTGGTTACAAAACCAAACATGAAAGGGAGAAGAAAGCTGGAAAAAATACTGCTAATAAAAATAATATTTAATAAGACTGAACAATATTATAAGCAGCGGTATTGGGTGCCCCCTACATCTCACCCTGCGCATCCTGGGACTGGTTCAGAGCCCACTGCAGTCCTGTAGTGGATGGATAGATTGATGGAGGGGTGGGCGATAATAATAAGCAGCTCTGGCTCCCTGAACACTGAGCGCCACACGTCCTGCGCGCGTTAATTCAGAGCTCAACATCAGAACACAATTTGAAGCCGTATCGCGGCCGTCTCCCCTAAACGCTAACAGCACGGTCCCCGTCAGCTGCCTGTCGATAATTTGTCTTTAAGCCATTAAACACGGTTTTCAAGTTCGTGCTTTAAAAAAAAAAAAAATCCTCTGTCGTTTTAAAGGGTAACATACACAGAGTGGTACATTAATATGTTTCCAGGACGTCGTAAAACACATTCCATGTGGCGAGCTGGGGCTTTGCGTGGTGACGAGCTCGGAGACGGAGGAGAGCACCGTAATTACGTCTTCCAGAATGTTCCACCCGACCACATATCGGAGGGCCATGGAAAATATACATTTTCATCATCCTTTTTTTTTTCTTGCCCTACTTCCTTTTTGTATCCAGTTTTTCTTTATTTTGTGGGGGGGGCGTCGGGAGGGATGAGGTCATTGGTTTTTACCAGAAGTCGGGTCAGGGGGTTGGTAATATGCCTTTGGACACCCTTCACCCACCACTCCTGGGGTCACTTAAAACTGGAAGTGAGGAATGAGTGTGTGTTTCATAGTGTGCGCCTCGTCCGCGCTTCCCTAGTCGCACTGTGGTGCTGATCCGCCGTCTGGTAGATCCTTCCGGAAAAAGTCCTCGCTTTCAGGGCCTAGAATTTTTTTCCTACAGGAAATGAACTCAGACCCATCTCGTGTTGCACTGCCCGGTAACCGCAGCTGTGTGCGTGTGTGTGTGTGCGTGTGTGTGTGTGTTATGATCATACCAACCCTGCATTCCTTTGGTCCCCATGCATTTTGTGGTCAGTCGCTTCACAGAAAAAAAAAAGAACAACATGATTCATAGATGCTGTCGGCTCCAGAGAAGCTTCCGGAACCATGTTGAGGGGGCGTCTTTGGGGGGCTGCTTTGCTCCTCTTTGTCTGGAATACGGGCATGGAAAGTTGTGTTGAGTAGCACTGCTGCGATGTTTCTCTTCTCACCAAGGCTAACCTCCCCCCCCCCCCCGCCCCAGCCTGTGCCTCACAGCCATTTTAGCAACTTCAGAAGGTCTCCCGCTCCGTTACATTCACGTGAATTCAGTGCCTGGCTTACAGGACGCTGAAGTCACATCCCTGAAGACAAAGCACTGCGACGGCTATTTTTGGTCGTTTGTTTACCGCCACGGTGGCCACATGGAAGCTCTCACTTCCTGTGTATGTCCCCAGAAATGCTCTTCCTCCAGCCCAGACACTGTCGCCCTCCTTTGAGATGTAGGGGGCCGGTTCAGCTGAGGTGGCGTTTGTAGGGATGGGCATAGCCGTGCTGAGGTCCCCTTTTGGGCTGGGTGGTATGACCCCACAGCCACAGAGTGTGCCTGCTGGACTGTGGTGTACTACTAGTCAGAGGCCCAAAATCCTATGTGCCCCTCTCAGCCAGAGTTTCCTGCACATACCAAATGGGATCATTATCCCTGGCATAATGTTATGCCCTATTTTGTACAGAAGGACCGGTCCTCTCACTGTGCGGTGTAGCAGCCAGTATCGTGTGATTGTTTCGCACTGTTGTCTATGGGGTTTTCAAAACGAGCTATGCTTGTTATTTATGATGTGCCAAGGTCAATAATCCAGGAAACTGTTAAGCAGATGCGGCTTGGCGTCCCATGTCAGCAGTCTTTTGTGCATTACTTCTTCTGGCGATAACGGTCAGTGCGCGTTAGTCACTGACCCCAGACTGCAGAAAGTGTATAGCGTGTATATGCTGTATATTCACCTGCAGGGGGCACTGTAATCACCATCAACCTTGGTTGTTCTATCTGGGAGGAGAGCAAGTTTGTAATATTTATATGATGGGCACAGCTGACCTTAGACAGCAGGCTGGTTCATCCCTCTGATTGGCTGTTTTGTTCCACCTGATTCAGTTTTCACCTTGTGACCTTTTGTCGTTCATCTGACTTGATGTCATGCCGCATTCCAGCCATGAGAGGCGTGTGATAGCTCCTGTACATCCTGGGGGGCAGCTGAAGCGACTGCCGGCATCTAGGTGCCCCTGGTTATGGGGGTATGGCATCAAGTTGGTTGGCTATAAGCTCCCGACACGCTCATGTTCCTGCACAAGTGCTGTGTGGCTTAACAGGCTAAGCCTCTGTGCCTGTGCTGATCAGAAGGCTACATGTCAGACACAGTTCAAATACAAGAACTCGTGGCCATAGGTGGAAATTAGCGGGAGAACATTTTAAACTGGATTTAAGGAAGCACTT